>JASDQU010011638.1:28852-40737 GCA_032191745.1 Picea mariana | reverse complement strand
AAGATCAAGCTTGGAAGGGTCCCAAGCAACTAACAGGCCCTCTGATTTTCCAACTGAACTCACTGTTGCGGTATACCAAGCTAGTCTTAAGGTAGACATGAAAGATTTGGCCCTCACTTCGTCAACCCGAGTATCTTGTACAAGAATAATGTGAGAAAGTGTATTGTTTAGAATTCTGCACATGGAGGCAAGTTTATGGGGTCCCCCCACTCCCCTAAGATTTAAGGAGAGAAGGATCATGAATTGGCATGTGCTAGGGATTTGATGCCTCTAAGCACCCCAAATTCAGGAATCAAATAAGATCCAAAGTCCGGACTAATCAGAAAAATCTTCTCTCACTTTCGAGCACTCCTAGTATTAATAGGTGATATTTCACACCCCAAACCTCTGGACCAAGAAAAACTTTTTCCAGTGGAATCTTGAGACCCCACTCGATGTGCAGAAGCATCTCGATGCGTAGAATCACTAGAAAGCTCTCTAGATATGTTAGTCTTCCCTTGGAAAATAGGAATAGGTACCGAGGAAGGTATTTCTTTCAAATCTAGTACCAATGAGTCCATTACATCTCCAACTAACCATTCCCCTATATCTGACTCCCTAAAACCAGAGAACTGAGGGTTTACTAGCATTGTTTCACCAGGGATTTCAAATCCCACCCAGTCACCCGACTCAACACCTAGAATAAGGCCTAAATCCTCTGAGAAACCCCCCCCAAGACTATCTGCAGTTGGAAGTCCACTGCTGAAAAAATCCCCAGCAGAATACTAAATCTCAGGCAAACTTGGAGGCTCTTTTTACGAAAAAGCTGGGCTAACTGTCTGTTTGGAAATAGGAGATAGAAACCTGCCTCAGACCCGAGGAGGAATGGGGGAAGTTAAGGGAGGGAAAGATTATGGAGCCAAGAAATTTAAATCCACAAGGACCTACTTACATCCCTCTCCATCCCAGGCAGCGTCGTCCAAAGTGTCATGTTCCTAGGATGACAAAGAAAAAAACAATGAAGGGCACAAATTTTTTAACTTAGCCGTGAAGCTAACTCCAGGCTTGAAATTGTTTATAAGCTTGGCTTCTGTAATAGAAAATCTCTTGTCTCCCTATGCTACCTCCAAAGGGTATTCCCAGGTAGGCCTACGAAGTATTGAGGATTCAGACGACTCTTCTTCTACATTTTTTATTGTCTGTGTTACGATTTTTATGTAATGTCATTTGGAATTATATATTGATAGCTTTTTGCGCATTATATTTCAGCAAATGATAAAGAAGAAATTTTGTAAGTTATGTTCATGGCTTTATGTGCTTATGCAATGTGATATTGATAGCTTATTTCAACAAATGATTAAGAAGAAATTATGTAAGTTATGTTCATGGCTTTATGTGCTTATGCAATGTGATATTAATAGCTTTTTGTGCGTTATGTTTCAGCAAATGATCAATAAGAAATTATGCCAGTTATGTTCAGTCTCCTTTGGCTTTATGTGCTTATGCAATCTAAAGTCTAAGTGTTCTATAACACATTTATGAAACATTTTTCTGCTATGTTTTTTCTAATAAATCTTCCACTTTTCTATTAAATTATTCACTCTATAACTTTATGAGGGTGGAAGTAGAGAATTTATTAGAGAAAACATATATATAATAGGGTGGGGTGAGAGATTTATTAGAGAACATATATATAATATATATGTTTTCTCTAATAAATCCCTCCACCCCACTTTCTATAACACATTTATATATGTTTTCCTTAATAAATCCCCCCATCCTATATAACACATTTATATATGTTTTCGCTAATAAATCTCCCACCCTATATAACATATTTATGAAACTTTTATTTCCAATGTTTTCTCTACTAAAACTACTTTTCATCCCTATCTTCCTTCTATTTTTAATATATATGTTTTCTCTAATAAATCCCCCCATTCCCACCCTATATAAATAGTCCAGTCCAAGGATAKTGATGGAAAGTAGTTTTAGTAGATAAGAGGTTGGGAATAAAGGTTTCATAAATGTGTTATAATAGGGTGGGGTAGTCTAGTCCAAGGATAGTGATGGAAAGTAGTTTTAGTAGATAAAATGTTGGGAATAAAGGTTTCATAAATGTGTTATAATAGGGTGGGGGTGGAGGTCGTGGGCTTTATTGGAGAAAAAATAGATATAATATATATGTTTTCTCTAATAAATCCAATAGGGTGGAGGTGGGGGGATTTATTAGAGAAAATATATGTGTGTGTCTGTGAATGTTTTCTCTAATAAATCTCCACACCCCCACCCTATATGTTTTCTCTAATAAATCCCTCCACCCCCACCCTATTATATATATGTTTTCTCTAATAAATCCTCTCACCCCCACCCGCAGCCCCGCCCTAGGAGAGACAGAAGCACCATCAATATGCACCATCAATATCCCATCAATATCACTCGTTGCAGAGCACCATGGAGGTGGAACCTACCACTATTAATAAAGAACCCATCCCTAATAGGATAGGAAGAGATACACCCCTACTAAGTGTAGATCAATGCATCCATGATATGTATAAAAGCACCCACCATTTTTTTGTGTAACTATCCGTAATATATATGTTTTCTCTAATAAATCCCCTCACCCCCACCCTATATATATATAAATATATATATGTGTGTGTGTGTGTGTGTGTGTGTGTGTGTGTGTTTTCTAATAAATCCCCCCACCCTATATAAGGTGGGGAAATTAATTAGAGAAAACATATATATCATATATATTATATATATATATTCTCTAATAAATTTTCCCACCCCACCTTATACGTCATTTGTATTTTAATGCCTTTAAATGTGATTAGTTAAAACGATAGTAATACTCTTTCTACAAAATTAAAACTTCTTTGAATTTTGAAATGTTTGATTTTATAATTTTCCACATCTATAGGTATACTATCAATCAATATAATATTTAATTATATTAAATATGTGTATTATGAGTAAGTGGTTGATTTTCTTAAAAGGTAATTTGTTTTTTATTCAATTCCTTGGTAAACAAGAATGAAGAAAATATAATCAAAGGCTGAGATGACTTCTTTTATTAAAACCCTCACATGCCTAAGTTGAATATGGTAAAGATTATAAATTTTGTTCGTCTATTTCTTTTTGACCAAAAAAATATAATTTTTAATTATATTAAATATGTGTATTGGTTGATTTTCTTAAAAATTAATTTGTTTTTTATTCAATTTCTTGGTAAACATGAATGAAGAAAATACAATCAAAGGATGAGATGACTTCCTTTATTAAACCCCTCACATGCCTAAGTTGAATATTGTAAAGACTATAATTTGTGTTCATTTGTTGTTTCTTTTTACTAAAGAAATATTGAAAAAATGTGTTCATCTATTTCTTTTTGATTAAAGAAATATTGAAATCTTCAATGAAAGGAGTTGTATTGAAATTTTCAATGAAAGAAATTTAGCTTGATCTGTGTAATATTTTATATAGTGTTATGAACCTTATTGCTAAAAAAAAAATAGTGGCAATACTTAATGGGAGGAAAAAACGAATTGAATTGAGGATAAATAATCATGGCCTTAAATATTTATTTGAACATAAAAACATAAAAGGCACATAAATAAGATGGTTTGAATTTCTTTGTGTCATTTTGACATTAAACACATTATAAGAAAAAAAAAGGAGAATATGATTGTTGATGCACTAAAGGGAAGCATGGTTGTTGATTCACTCAACCAAAAGCTATATGCAATGCATGCTACAACAATTAGCATGTGTAAATCAAATTTGAAGAATAGAATTCTTAAAGTTCTTGTAAAATATGAACACTACCGTCAAGTAAAGGAAGGATTGTAGCCACAAAATGTACAACATAAATATGAAGAGTACAAGATAAAAGATGATGAAATCTTTATGGGTTTAAAAATGAAGTCTATGTTCATAATACTTGTCAATGAGGAAACTTTTTGCACCGAGAGGCGTTCTACAACCTAGTATAGGAGAGAAGTTGTCACATTAGGGTGATGTTAAATTTCAAAGATTTCAAAAATTTAAAAGTCGACTCAATTAAAGGCCCAATTAAAAAAGTAGTCTCAATTAATAAAAACAAAAATTACATATGTTATCATATTTACTATTAATTTAGTAAATTTATTATTAATTTAGCATTTACGGTTACTATTTGTATTTACTATTACTATTGTTTTTATTACTTTAGTATATTTACTATTATTGTAGTATCTAGTATTTAGTATTACTACCAGCATAGATCTATCTTAACCCCAGATCTATCAAGAGAGCTGAGAGAGATCAAAGCTCTTAAGGTGCAAATCTTTTCTTAAGTTTTGCACTAAAAAAGGGGTTTGCACCTAGAGAAATTTGATCCCTCTGGGGGCTTGATAGATCTGGGGTTAAGATGGATCTATGTTGGTATTGAATGAAATGATATTGGTACTAAAAGACCATTGCGAAAGTGAGAAAGCAATACTTTTGGTCAAGAATGAAAAGAGAGGTTATAAAGAACATATCAAGATGCATGGGTTGTAAAGAACATATCAAGATGCATGGAGTCTCAAGGACTAAAAGCTAAGCATGGACATGTAGTGGGTTTTTTATAACAATTGTTGTTTCCATAATGGAAATGGGAGGTGGGAATTGTTGTTCCTCGAGTTGTTCTTAGTGAGGAAACAATGCCAAGGCACCCTATTCAGGTTTGGAAAAGTCTCCCCAATTTAGGTCTCAAGTTGGATCTTAGGCCAGAGTGGGTAACCCTCAAATTGTCACAAATATTGTTGTTCAAAGTTTCCTTAGAACAACCCTTTCATACAAACACTAATTGATCTGAATTGATGAGAAGAATGAAATGAAAACACATATTTATAATATTAACACAGAGACACAGTGAATAACAACAACAATACAATAAAAATTGACTTCTATTAAATAAAAAATATGTTGAAATTGTAAAATGCAAACTGAAACAAGCTTGCTAGAATGGTGGCAGCTTATCTTTGAGAAGAGATGTGACGGCTACGCTCATTCGCAAGAAGATGATTACAATGAGGCTCTGAAGCCCTTTTTACAATAAACATGAATGTCAAAACCATAGACATCCAAAAACCTAACCCTAGGAGATGAAGCATCAAAATTCATGTGGGCCTCGTTGGGGTAAGTTAGTACATCAACTTCCTGGGGTCATAACTTTTGCATACGATCTTCGTTTAGGGCGCACGATAGCTCGTTGGAAAGGTATTGATGAGGAGATTCATTTTGGTGACTCAATAAAAGACTTCCATTATTTTTGAGCTGCCTAATTGTGAAAAGTGTCATTTAGGCCCTCAAAATGGCCCCAAAAGTTTGGGAACCGAAAAACTTCTAAAATTAGTAAATTGCCAGAAAATTGTTTTGAGCTAGTTGGAATAGGTGGGTGGTCACCAATATTCTCCTATATCAATCCTCCCCCCTTATGAAGCAATGGTCTCCATTTCATTGAGTTCCCTCATCAAATGAGGAAATTTCTGCCAAATTTGGCCCCAGGTGAGCCACTTGCCTTGGTGCAGGAGCTGCCTAGCTTTGGCAACCCGTTAAAGTCGGATCATCTGCTAGTGAGTGACCTTGACTTGTGTGTCCACGATATTATCAATGGATGCATGTTCCATGCAGTCAGGGTTGAGCTCTGTTGGTGTCATTTGTTCTTCTATCTTCGAGGTGTCCAATAATGGTGGAAAATATGGCCAAAGGAGGTCCACATTGAACATTGGGTGCAAGCCAAGGAAGGGGGGAATGTTGAGCTCAAAATCATTTTCACCCATAGTCTTAATGATGGTATAAGGACCATAATGGAGTGGACGAAGATTCCAATGAGGCCCTATAAGGCATTCTTTCTGCAAGTGCAACCAAACTTTGTCTCCCAGCAGAAACCTGGGTGGCACCCGATGTTGATCATGGAATTGCTTATACTTGGCATTGGACATCTGTAAAATATCTTGAACCTGTTGGAGGATGTGTTTGATCCTCTCAATGAATCAGGTGGCTTTGTCAGCTTTAGTTGGAGCATGGGACAGGTTTGTCTAAGTGGTCAAAAGGGGAAGTGCAACATCCATGGGACCCAATGGTTGAAATCCCAACCCCACCTGAAAGGGGTTGTGGCTGGTTTGGTTGTGTATGGATCTGTTGTAGTTGTACTAAACATAGGGAAGACTCTCGTCTCATGTGCGGGGGTGCTTGGAATTGTACATGCGAAGGATATGCATGATCATTCGGTTGACAACCTTGGTTTGGCCATCCTTCTGGGAGTGGAAGGCATTGAATTTGGTGAGCTTGGTGTCCAGCAGTGAACAGAGGATCAACCAGAATGTGTTGAGGAATCAACTGTCCTGATCTTAGATAATGGTTTTTGGGATACCAAAATGTACCCACACTCATTCAAAGAAGAGCTTAGCAATGGCCTCTGCTGTGATACTCTTCTTGTAGGTGGAAAAAATCACCATCTTGGAAAAACGATCGACATCCACAAAAACACAGTCATTTCCTCACTTGGTGGATTGAAGGCCTGACATGTAGTCCATTGAGATAGATTCTAAGGACTTGTCAGGAGTAGGTAGAGGGGTGTACATGTCTTGTTTCTTAGTGGTCGGTTTGGAAATAGATCAGACAGTGCAGGACTGAATATACTTGTTGACATCCTATCGAATTTTCATCTAGTAGAAGTGTTGTTGCATCACTGTCACTGTCTTTTTCATGCCAAAATGTCCTACCACCCGATTGTAGTGAGCTTCCCAAATTAGCTTCACTCACTCTCTTGAAGGAATGCATAGATGGACGAGATGGCACAACATCCCATCCTAAAGATAGAAATTAGTGATAGTTGTGTTTGCACCCAACATTTGGTAGGTGTTGGAGAAGTCAGGATCTGTCTCATAGAGGTGGGGCCATCTCGAGGTCTCATGGCCGCAAGAGTATAGCACCGTGGTGAGTGCCACGACTCGAGATCGACTGAGGCAATCAGTGACTCGGTTGGTACTTCTTGTTTTATACTTGATGTTGAGGTGGAACTACTACAAGTATGCGAACCACTTCTTATGGTGGTCATTCTACAATTTTCCTTGTCTGCATGAACTACAATGGCTTATGATCAGTGTGGATGATTTTCTCCTTCCCAAGAATGTAATGCTTCCACTAGCGATAGGATTGCACAATGGAGTACATTTATTTGTCATAAGTACGGTACTTATGGACGACATCTGATAATTTCTCACTATGATAGGCTGCAAGGTGGTCGTGTTGAGTGAGAACTGCACACACAACATAGTCTGAAGCATATTTCTCAATTTCAAAAGGTTGTTGTAGGTTAGGTAATGAAAGCATTAGGGTTGATTACAAGTGCTGCTTTAGATCAACAAATGTTTGTTGTTGGGACGGGATCCACACAAATTTTTCCTTGACACCACCCCTAGTTACTTGGCTGAGGGCCCATACAATATGGGAGAATCCCAACATGAATCTACGATAGAAATTGAAAAGGCCTAAGAAGCTTCGAAGCTCAGTGAGCGTGGTTGGGGATATCGAGTCACAAATGACTTGGATCTTGGTTGGATCCACATGCACACCATGCGCATCAATAATGTAGCCTAGGTAGTGGACTATGTCCATGTCGAAGGAGCATTTTTCTAAGTTGGTATAAAGGTTGTGTTGCCACAAAGTGTGCAAAATCTGTTGAATGTGTTCCAAGTGTTCCACCCAAGTCTTGTTGTAGATGAGGATGTCATCCAGATACACCACTAAAAAAGAATGGGTGAAAGGCCGCAAGATATCATCCATCATACTCATGGAAGTTGTTGGGGCATTTTTCAAACCAAAAGGCATGACCAACCATTCAAAATGACCTTCTTTTGACTTGAAGGAAGTTTTCCATACATCTATCTTCTCTATTGGGACCTGATGGTAGCCAGACTTCATATCAATCTTATTGAAGTATTTTTCTCCCTTGATTTGATCAAGGATATCGTCGATTCATGGAATCGAGTACCAGTTCCTGACTGTGATTTGATTTAGGGCCCGCTAATCAATGCAAAGTTGTCAGGTCTCATCTTTCTTCTGCACCAACACAATTAGGCTTCCACAAGGCGATGAGTTATATCATATGTGCCCCTTGTGGAGAAATTCTTGAATATGACACTTGATCTCCTATTTTTCTAACAAAGAGCGATGATAGACTGGTCCATTGCGTAGCGGTGCACCGGGGATCAGATCAATGGAATTCTTGACCTGACAGTGCATAGGTACCCCATTAGGTGAGGAGAGGATGTCTTTGTATTCTTCCACGAACTTATCCACTTGGTTCTACTGCGTGGAGAGGTCGGTCGCGAAGGCCATGGATGTGGCTACAATATTTCACTCACTCTGAGAGAGAATCATGAAGAAGACAAACTTCCTAGTCTGAGAGATGACCTTCCTACATTTCTTGGCAGAGATCAAGGAAATGACACTAGGTGGGACTACCTTGGGTATCCTGTACAATTTCCTATTCAAAGTAATAATAACACTACGAGGCCTAGACTCATATACAACATGATGTTTCCATAAATAAGGTTGGCCCCAAAAGAACATAACAAACTTCAAGGGTAGAAACATCACACACTAACTCATCTTTGAATGGCTTGATGTCGTACGATAGGTGACAGTGTTGGTTTACGTGAAGATCACTCCCTTGACAGAGCGATCTAATGGTGTAGGGATGCAGGTGCAGCGTTGTTGGTAGGGCCAACCACTGGATGATCTCTACTGAGATGAGGTTCTTCTAGCTACCACTATAAAATATCAAGTTTGGTGAAGTGCCTTTCACCCACATTTGTGAATGAAAGAGGCTCTCACCTTCCTCTAGCTAATCAGGTTCACCGGGATGGATATTGGTGGTAGCAACAGTGGCACTAGGTTCCACGTCAGTGATCTATCTCCTCTTTTTTGGTTTTGACTCAGAGTCAAAACCTGCATCTGATTCAGAGATTTTCACCTCTTCTAGCAATGACTGCTTTGAGTGGCAATCAACAATGTTATTCCAGGGGATCTTATGGAATTCGCACCACTTCCCGATATTTTTCTTCATCTTTTCATTGTCCTTCTTTGCTTGTAGATTATATTGGTTGTCCTGAGGCTATACATATTTGTTTTGTCCTTTGTTCTGTGGGTTAGGGATGCTCTTGCCCTGCTTCTATTGTGAAGGGTTCCTAGACCCAAACTTTTGCATCTTTTGTTTAAGCTTTTGCTCGATTTTGATGACATATCGATAGGCCACACCTACGGACGAGATGTCCAAAAAGTCCTTTTCTACCTGGATGTATCTATGCAGACCACTGCGATACTTGAGCACCGGATGTTTCTTAGAATATTTGATACCCAGGTTGGTGCACAAGGTATGGAAGATATTTTTGAACTCTGGCAATGCTTGGTCCCTTTCCCGTCGTAGTGTGGTCTATTTTGCATACATGTCATCATAACTTCCAACAAGGTAGTATTGTTCCTTAATAGCATCCCTGAAGGATTCCCAGGTAAGTGCGACTGTAAATAATGAGGGTTCCTCTGTTTCCTTCTTCTCATAGAAAGTCTCCTACCAGTCTTTGACATGGGGAACGATTTTGAAGAGTGCAAAAGTAATATTTTCTCTATTCAAAAAGTTATGGACAGAAAATACCGTTCTAGTAGATTCAACCATTTGTCTACAACATATGCGTCTATATGACCTTAAAATATAGGAATATCAAATTTTATATGTACGTTGAAGGGGAAAACACCTCCTCTTGAGGTAGGCAGTCCTTGAAGGTTTTGTGCAAAGTTTTCCATCATCTCGTTCCTATGTCGCTTGAGGGTTTCCTCGAGTAACATTTTGAAAGGATATCATGTCCCATCATCTTTATTTCCACCCGCCATGGAATTTTTCTTGGGTGTGAGAGATCAGTTGTCCTCAAGAGAAACAAGCTCAAGACACAACTCTCTATACCCTGAGCTCATCGGGGACACGCACTAAAAACGAACAGGAGCAGACCGCTCTAATACCACTGATCTCTATTTATGAGTGAAACAAAATGAAAACATAGATTTATAATATTAACACAGGGACATGGGGAATAATAATAGAGATATAGTAAAACTTGACTTCTATTAAATAAGAAATATGTTGAAACTATAAAATGTGGACTGAAACAAGCTTGCTAGAATGGTGGCAACTTATCTTTGAGAAGAGATGTGATGGCTACACTTATTCACAAGAAGATGAGTACAATGAGGCTCTGAAAACATTTTTAAAATAAACATGAATTCCAAAACCCTAGACATCCAAAAACCTAACCCTAGGAGATGAAGTGTCAAAAGTCATGTGGGCTCCGTTGGCATAAGTTGGTACATTAACTTCCCAGGGTCGTAAATTTTGCGTACGATCTCCATTTTAGGTGCACAATAACCCGTTGGAAAGTTCTATCTGAGGACTACACATTATGCCATAAAAATCTAACTTTGTATATATTTTGACTATGGAAAGCCCTAAAAACATTGTTTATGGCCTCAAAATGACCCCGAAAGTTCAGGATCTGAAAACTAGGAAAAAAACTACCAAAATGAAAATTGAAACTGCCAAGATAAAATATGTAAGTGATCCAGCTAGAATAAGTGGGTGGCCATCGATATCCACCTGTACCAGTAGAACGGCCAGGGTTCCTATTCCTGTAGGTGTAAACTTATATACAAATCAATGTCCTAAGACATATGAAGAGGAAGAGGACATGTCCCATGTTCCATATGCTAGTGCGGTTGGAAGTTTGATGTATACAATGGTCTATACTAGACCAGACACTGCACATGCAATGATACTTTTGAGTAGGTATATGTCAAAACCAGGGAAATAGCATTGGGCAATAGCAAAGAGGGTTTTCAGGTATCTGCATGGAACTACTAGCTATGGATTGTGCTACCAAGGAAGAACATTATTGGATAGAGTGTTAGACATACATGGGCTCGTTGATGTAAACTAGGATGGAGATCTTGATTCTAGAAGATCTAAAAGTGGGTATGTGTTTAACCCATTTGGAGGAGAAATCAATTGGATGAGAAAAAGACAGTCTGTAGTGGCACTCTCAATTACAAAAGTTGAATACATGGTTGCCACTCATGCAAGAAAGGAAGCAATATGGTTACATACATTGTGTTTAGGTATTGGGTTGGTACAACAAGTTGTAAGGATATATTGTGATATTCATAGTGCAATCTTCCTGACAAAGAACCATGCTTATCATTAAAAAAAAAACATATTGATGTTTAGTATCACTTTGTGAGAGATGTGGTTGAAGAGAAGAAGGTGTTGTTGATGAAGGTGGACTCTTTGAAAAATGTTGTAGATTCATTAACAAAGTATATGAGCATCGATAAGTTCTACTGGTGTAGAGAAACAATGGGAATTCTTGCCCTCAATTGTTGACTATGTAATCTTGTGACCCTATGTATGCAAAGAAAACAACAAGTGGGAGAATGTTGGGTATGTGTTATATTCATTTCACTAAGTGCAGCGGGGTGTCACAGGGGGGGTGGTAGCCTCCCCTGTTTAGGAGGTTGCAGGGGTGTGGAGGCCCCCTTCCTGGAGGTTCAGGGGTGAAGCCACCAAAAATTTTTTGGGCGGCTTTTGCATATGTTTTTTAGCAGTTTCCGCCACACAATTTTCGCGTTTGACATTTTTGTGGTGCATGGACAGATATGTGGCTTAGCCCATAATTTTTTAATTCTAGTTAAGGAATTAGGGTTGTATTATAATACTGGTAAATTCATTAGGGATTTTAGATGTTGCAGGATCCTATATATATATATATATATATATATATATATATATATATATATATATATATATATATATATATATATATATA
>JASDQU010011638.1:18147-28571 GCA_032191745.1 Picea mariana | reverse complement strand
AGCCTAAGGAAAAAGAGTTACACTCATCATTAATCCAATAAAACTGATTGTTTTCTTATTATTCATATGGATTCCTTAAGCATGTATCTAATGGTCAAAGGGGGAATGAGGTGGCACCAAATTAATATAAAATTGGATAGAATGAAGTCCTCTTGAAGAAAAGGACGAATATGGAATTTGGAAGGGAAAGAAATGAGAGGGACAATTTCTTGAATGAAACTCAAATTGGCACTTGGCCATCAGGCCAAGAGAGGGTAGTTATTTTGTAAATGATTATAAATGCTATAAACTCTAAGGAGAATAAGATTTTGTTCTCTTGGAACTTTCATGTTCTACTGCTAAAAAGTTTAATGAGGAGAAGCCACCTTTGGCCAAGCCATTTTTTGGAGAACTCTAATTCTTGTGTGTATCTGTTATGGACTTATTTTTTTCTTTTTCTCAACATTGGAGTTGTGTAAGAAAGTATTTCACACTGTAGACAATTTTTATGTCTAGTTGTTGCATTCTTATTTATGTTTTTTGGAAATTTTTGTCTGAATATGTGAGCATAATACCATAGATGGTTTTTTTAATGCTAGACTATTCCGGTTTTGCAATCATTACTCATATTCTTGTCTTTATTCTCAACAAACTATTTCAATGGGTAATTGACAAGAGCATGCGTGGTTCTATGTTTTCTTTCTAATTATGGTTAGTCATGTCCAGAAACATGCATTTTCATATTATATTAATTTTTTTTTATTCTTCAGTTTAGAAAACCATCAACGGTGGATCAAGCTACAACTAATAAAACCCCAAAGCTACAACCAATAAAACCCCAAATCATTAATGGTTGTTGGGCCAGAATTCAAATGGGTTCCATACTCCAAATGGTGTGAATTCTAATAAGGACTTCTTACAGGAGGTAACCCTTATTGTTGCTCAATGTCATTTCGACCTGTCAACATGCCACAAATGATTTTAACACTTAGTTGTTCAATCATCCCACCAAGCATTTAAAATAAACATTTTTTCTTATAGATTAACATATTTTCCATCATGATATGATTTCATTATAATCCACCAGGCACTTTCTATTCTAATAATTGAACCTTGTGGATAAAGCCAATTGCAGTTCATCAAGAGCACTGAAGAAGCATTACAAAGAAGCTAGACTGAGAATATTTCGTATGGTTACCCTGTTTACAAAAACCATCTAAACAAGAAGTAAGAATCATAAAACCACTTGTAAATAAGAATTTATTCAATCCAAAGGAAAACCTTTCACATAATTATAGGAACGTATTTTCAAATATTCAACTTATGCTAGAGATCAAAAGATATTTTTCTTTTTAGATCTATCTTTAATTCCTTCTTAGAGAATAAATGTTGTATTTTGATAGAATGCTAATTCAAGCCATTTCTTCACAAATTTTGAAGACTAATAATGCAAATCAAAGAAATGCATAGGAATAAAAAGATTACTTTGGTTTTCATTTGATAGGCTGTGTTTTTTTTTATAGGTACTCTAATTTTCATTAATAGATTAAAATAAGCATTTAGCTACCAAAAATGTCCCATTGATCCTAAATTCTCCTCAAACATTGCAAGCAATTGAGTTATTCATTGATTTCTTACTTTGGAATAATTAATGATACAAATAGTATGCCTCCAATATATAAGAAGGGTTCTAAAACAAAGAAGATAAAAGTAGAAGTACAATATGATCAAAAGATACCATAAATAATTTAGCGTACCCAACATCCAAGCTGAGCCACATTACTAAAAAAACGACTTGGCATAGCTCTAATACCGGATTGTAACATACCGTCCTGCTAACACAAAATTTAAAACACCCCATACATATAAAATGAACCAAGGGGCAGTAGGCCCATAATTTAACATGCATCTAACAACATAATATAAACCCATGAATGAAATTGTTTCAATAGAATGACAAACAAACAACATTCAATAAAGCACATACATAGTGGAAATATCATCATAAACATAACAAAGAACTTATATGTTTATAAAATAACCATTTGGCTATCTACAAAGGATGTTCCTCCCATCCATAGGATTTTTATTCATTTTCTCTCAACAATAATCCACCCCTGAGTTGAGGCTATGAGTCCACAAGGAGTTATGACCCTCTTGGTTGTCCATTATCCACAATCAGTATCCCAAAATCCCAGGATTTACTCTTTTCCCCACAACCTACAGAACCTAGGGAATGGGATCCCCCTTCACTTCACATAGTCCCTCGAGCCTTCCCACTTCCCTCAAACTTTGAAACCTATCAAATAGAGATGGTAGAATCTTTGAAACCTATCAAACTTGTTATTGAATTAGCTATGCCTAAAATTGAACCTATTAAGCCCATTTTTAAAGATACAAAAACAAGTATTAGTTCACAGGATTTTACTGAATGGGGAGAAATTTTTATAAGGTTTAAAGAAGGGGATTACCCAGTTGTGATTCTACCAAGTGACCCTTGTGATAAATATATTGACGATCATGTCTTTCCTAATATAAGGAAATATCATCTTCATAATGTAGTCGATAGAACCCCAATGATTCCTTGTTTGGAAGTGATTGGTTGGATAATTGACCACACATATGTGAATAACATAACACTTCTAAATCAGACCAAGGAATATGTATAACATCATTCCAAGCTTCAAAATTGGAGCAATTTTATAAGTTTTTTGAACCTCAAGTTTATATGATAACTAGTTGGGTTGATGAATTTCATAAGCATCATTAATGCACAAGGATATTGGCAAGATAGTGGGTAGAGAGAAAGAGGTTTCAAGAAAATAATGATGGTGTTTATACAATAGAAAAGTTAAGAGATACATATATATGCCATGACAATGATGTGTAGATTGTTTGGAGAACCCGATTGTGCACATTTTAAAGATGAATGGGTTCTACTAGTACACATTATAGATTCAAAGGGTTATGCATTTAACTGGGAAAATGTGTTATTTCATACTATATATAAAGAAATGGAGAAAGGAAAAACATAGACTCTAAAATAATTATTTTATATGACTTCCTATTTACTAGACATCATTTGCATTAGTACCCTTTTCCCTAGTATCGGATGGCCCTCGACTATGCTATGAATGCCAGTTCATGTTTATTACCAAACACTATGGGAGAACAAATATAAAAGTCAATATTCTCATATTTCTAAGAACTTTCTAGAGCAAGTGTTTACGTTGTTTTTTTGCAAAACTTTACTGAAATTGACATATGAAGCGATGATGTTGCTTAGTAGTATTAGGTATTGGTATTTTCAAGAACATCACACCTATTTGAGAATTGATGGAGCTATTACAACACCTTACCTTTTCCCCAAACATGTCCCTAATAGGTTGGTGTTAAGTGAGATAGTGTATCGTAGTATATTATATGGTTTTAATGCATCATTGAATAAAGATAAACATAGATCATTCGAGAATCAGAAGAAAATAAAAGGAAGGATAAAGCTGAAAGACAAAAAAAAAAAAAATCCTAAAGCTAAAGCTGAAAAAAGAAAGACAAAATCCAGAGAATGAAAGGTTGAAAGCTATTGAGAAAGAAAGACAAAACAAATAAGAAAAAGCTAAAAGGAAAAGATGAGTCATAGAGGTAGAGTAAAAGGAAAGTGTATAAAAAGAGGATAAGGATAGGGAAGAGTCAACTCAGAAGAAAAGGAGAGAATATGATAGAGACGAGCTCAAAAATAAGAAAAAGGATGAAAAGGAAGCTAAAGAGAGAGATGATGTGGAAAGGAAAGTTGTTGAAGAGAAAGCAAAGGAAGATGAAGAGGCCAAAATATGATCTGGATTATTTTGAGAATGACATGAAGAAAGAAATATAACCAAGATATAACAATGAAATACACAAAAATATTGAAGAGAACATAGAAATACAGTGAAACCCAACTTCTATTACTGAATAAGATAGAAAAACATTGTAGAACAGAAAATGGTAGAATGGGGTGGCTTATCTCTGAAAGAAAAGAGATATTGGCTATGCTTCATTTGCAACAAGCTTTACATCACACTCCATTGCATTCTTAAAGGGCCTCCTTCACCTCAATTATATATGAGAGAGTGAGAGGAGAACAATTCCCATGATGCATGTGGGATAAATTGGACTAAGTTTATAAAATTCTATAGGCATGTAAAACACTAGGACTTACCGAGCGATCACCCATCCGAGTACTACTCTACCTTGAGCGCGCTTAACTACAGATTTCTAATGGGATCTGGTTCATTAACGCTATGTTGTAGGCATCTACATAAGACCACTAGGAAATCATTACATGATGTATGTAATTAACAAATGAAGATGACATTACATTCCATTACCCATCAAGATGGTCAATATCATGGTTTATCAAAACCACAGGCTCAAAATGGTGATTTAGTGGAAATGTTAGATGGCCACCGAGATCCATATGGGTCATTCCTCCCCCCTAGG
Organism: Picea mariana; assembly: GCA_032191745.1. Taxonomy (NCBI): domain Eukaryota; kingdom Viridiplantae; phylum Streptophyta; class Pinopsida; order Pinales; family Pinaceae; genus Picea; species Picea mariana. Next base: position 24,113 of record JASDQU010011638.1, on the reverse strand, counting down.
AAGCAATGGTCACCATTGTATCAAGTTCCCATGGGATATGGGGAAACTTCTGCTAAATCTGAAGCTTGGTGCATTGCTTGCCTTGTTGAAGAAGTTGTCCTTCTTAGCTTGTTGAAGGTTGTCATGAACCTGTTGCTGGAGGGGTTGGATCTTTTCAACCAATCTAGCTACATGATCTACCTGAGTGTGGGAGGACTCTGTCGGTGAAGATGCAACATGAAGATTATGAAGGGTTATATTATAACCTTGTTTGACTGGGCAGTGTGGAGGCACCCTCGTAGGTGCAACAAGAACATATTGGTGCTCTTCTACAATATTTTCGATTTGCTTCAACTGGATAGAAAGGTATTGGGTTGAGGCTGTAGTGGTTGTAGTGTCTTTCTATTCACCTTTTGATTGGATTGTGAAGAGGATAAACTTTGCAGTATGAGAGATTACTTTGTGGCATTGTTTTGGTGGGACAATAGTCGGAACTACCTCTGGTATCCTATATAGTTTGCCCCCCAGAGTAACAATGACAGTACGGGGTCGAGACTCATAAAAAATATGATGCATCCACATATATGGTTGGCGTAATAAAACATCGCATACTTTCAGTGGGGAAACATCACACAATACCTCATCCATGAAGAGCTTGATGTCATAGGACAAGAAACATTATTGGCTGACATGAAGATATTAACCTTGGCAAAGCCACCCGATGTTGTATGGTTGCGGGTGTGGTGTTGTTGCAAAATCCAATTGCTTGACAACCTCTGATGAGATGATGTTATTTTAGTTTCCTTTATCAAAAATAAAATGCAGTGGGGTCTCCTTCACCCACATCTATGAATGGAAGAGTCATTCCCCCTCCTCTGGATCCTCTTCTGGTTGGATTTTTGTAGTTGTGACAGTAGCAGTGGGTTCTGCATCAATGATTTGTATCCTTTTATTATTTTCTGAATCAGGGCCTAAGTCAGGGTTCAACTCTTTGTCTTTGAGCTCAACCACCAATGAATGTATTGAGTGACATTCATCACTATTGTGCCAAGGGTTGTTTTGGAACTCACACCACTTTCCGATGTCTTTCTTAGACTTCTCATTACCCTTCTTTGCCTGCATCTAGGACTGGCTCTCTTGAGGTTGTCCTTCCTTGATATGTCCTTCATTATGTGAGTTATAGTTTCATTTTCTATGCTTCCTCCACTTACTCCGCTACTTGAATTTCTGCTCAATTTTGACTGCATATTGATAAGCAGCTCCTAGTGAGGAGATGTCCAAGAAATCAATCTCTTTTTGGATGTACCTATGTAGACCACTGTGTTACTTCAAAACTAAGTGTTGCTCGGAGTCTTTGATAACTAGATTTGAGCGTAAGGTATTAAATATGTTGGTGTACTCTTGCACCATCCGGTCTCTTTTCTGACGCAGAGTTGTCCATCTCATGTATTGGTCATCATAGTTTCCGACAGAGTAGAACTCCTTTAGGGCATCTACAAAGGCCGCCCAAGTGGGTTCTCTCCGAAATAGTGTAGATTCATCCGCGGGGTACCTCTCCCAATAACCTTCCAACCAAGATCTGACATGGGTAATGGATTTAAGGAGCGTGAAGGTGATACTTTCACTATCAGAAAAGTTTTGGACAGAGTAATAACCTTCTAGCAGATTCAACCATTTTTATAGAGCATTTGCTTCTATCTGGCCTTCAATTAAGGGGATATCAAAATTTACTTGTACCTTGAAGGGTGTTGCACTTGCGAAATGGCTTCTTGTCGAAGATGCCTCGACCGCCACCATTGGTAGTCTTCAAAGGATTTGAGCGAAGTTGTCCATCATCTCATTCCTCTGTCGCACGAGAGCTTCCTCGAGCAACATATTGAAAGGATCTCTTACTTTCTCATCTCTCTTTTCTTCCGCCATGGGAGGTCGCCTAGGCTGGCGAGAGCAATTGTCCTCAAGTGAAACTAGCTCAAGACCCAACTCTCTATACCCTGACCTCATCACGGACCTGCTTTGAGAAACGACAAGGAGCAACCTGCTCTGTGTTGAAATAATGTAACTGCAAAGAGTATTCTTATTATTGTTGTTATTTTATTCATAGGATTAATCCCCATTGTGGATTAATCATGTCGGTAATTGTATTAGGACCAAATCCCCTTTTGTGGATTGGTCATCAGACAATTGTAATAGGCAGAATAAGAAGTCGGCCCCAACAATTATTATTGAGACCCAGAATTAAATTAAAGGTGGGTTTACCCACCCAGAGTGAGAGGTCGGCCCTGCCATTGAAGACCTTTCACACGTGTCAGTCTTGTATATATAGGGAGGCTAGCGCCTCACTTTAACACAGAACTCACTTGCTCATTTTCTTAAGAGGCAAGCTGCAATTACCAGTTGGAGAGAGGAGGAGAAGAGTGGCGCATCTTTTGGAGAGGACTATCTGTATTGGTTTGAGTTATCTCTTGAACATTGTATTGGCAATTTATGATAAGAAAGTTTTTGCTGGGTTTTCTTCCTCTAGAGGGTTTCCCAGTATAAATGTTGTGTCTCTTGTGAATGTGTATTTCTTAGTGATCTTGTTCTTATGTTTCTCTTATCTATTGAAATGCAAAGAACTATAATAATGGCATAAACATTAACATGGTTTTAGAGCCAACCTGAAGGAAGCATATTTTGCAAGAGGAAAAACGTCACTATTACCATACCCAAAAATTAGGGTTTTGCAAAAGTGAATCTTTTCAGCCCTAAAAACACCTAGAAAGTTGTGCCCTCCCCCAAGGATCATTTTGGCACTTAGAGCGCACCTTTTCAGTGGCTGGATCTTCCACAAAGTGAAACCCTAGTTTCACAAAAGTACCAGAAGTACTAGAAGCACTAGTCCAGAAATCCGCAGATCAAGTTTGAGGGGGTAAAAGTTGGATTTTCGAAATTTCGACTGCACTAGCTAACTCGCCTTAGCTTAGCGCATCTATCCCCTGGATCAGATTTTCAAAACCCGAAGTTTGAAAAATTAGGGTTTCCTCATGAAACCCTAAGTTGCAGTCTCAGAACCAGTTGCAGTTGCAGTACCAGTTGCAGTTGTAGCCGTAGAACTAGTTGCAATCACCCTTGAAGTTATCTCAAGAGTTGGCAATGTTTACCGTTGCTACCAGATGGAGCTACTACCTGCAAATGATATCAGAGGTATGTACTTACATATGTTTAATGGTTAAACCCTAAAGAGTATTTGCAGGAGAAGGGATCTCTTGCCATAGATCCAGAAGGATCTCAAGATCCAGAAGGATCTCAAGATCCAACACATTCAGAGGAATGATGCAACCCGAGTGTGATTATTCTGATATACATCTATTTGTCATAACATTATCTTGAACAATATTGCATGTTGAAGCTCTGATCAAATTATTAGAAGGATTAAAAGTTGATCATAGAGCTTATCCTCTAACCTAACCTTATGTCAAGATAGCGTATTGTCTTAGTACATCAGACAGGTTGAAGAAATCACTCGTCACTTGAGTGAAGGAGACCTGGAAGAAAAGAAAGCACTCATTCTTGAAGACAAGGCTCCAGGTTTGATTAACCAAGATTAATAAGATTCAAAGGTACACATGATAAACTAATGACTATAATTGAGATAGCAGTCATCGTAAAGTATTATACCTAATAGCATGTGAGCATATAGAGGTATATGCTTTGCCTAATACAACTAACACCTCCTCTAGGAGAAACCTTGTGTGTTAGTTCCAGGTTGCCATGGAAGAATGCTTGGTCCCAACACTATGAGAGTGTCGACCTCATTTCGCATTATATTCCTTACCTTTAATCTATGCTTCAAATAAATTATAAGTGATAGCTCTAAAGGAGCTACTATGATGATTGTTCGTGCTATTGCTTTATATTATCAAGAAGGATATTATTCTTGCTTTTTGTTTCTTGCTCCAGGTCACATGAGGAAGCTATAGCGAAGGTTGCAGAAGGAAACATGCTAAAGGAGAGACCGTAAATGAAGCAATCGTCATTGGAAGAGAAGAGGGTGACTTGCATAAGCTATAAGGTCACTCAGAAGCTGCCATGACCCATGCCATTGAAGAATTTTGGCATCGAAGATTAGCTTACTTCAACTACAAGGTGCTACCATACATATGCAAAGCGGTCACAGGTTTACCAGAACTCAAAGGTGACCATGAAGGCGTATGCAATGGATGTAAACAAGGGAAGAACATCAAGAACCCGTTTTCAAAGAGGGACAATAAGAAAGAAGAAGTCCCAGAACTCATCCATTCATATGTGTGTGGCCCAATGCCATCATCCTCCATTAATGGGTATGTATACTATGTATCGTTCATTAATGATTATTCTCATAAAATACCTAGATATATCTGAAGTGTTCAGCAAGATCAAGGAATTCAAAGCCTTGATAAGAGAACCCTTCTGTAAGGAAGATTAATATACTCAAGTCAGATAATGGAGGAGAATATATCTCAAAAGAGTTCGTGAGCTTATACAAAGATGTTGGGATCAAGATCCCCAACAAAACGGTATAGCTGAATGGAAGAACAGAACCATGCTGGAAGCTGTGAAGATCAAGATCTTCCTATGTGCCTATGGGCAGAAGCAGCAATGACAGTTGTTTATGTGTAGAACCGATTATCCCATAGTGCACTTGGGTTCAAGACCCCAGAAGAAATTTTCACTGGAAAGAAGCCATAGGTAAGCCATCTCAAAATATTTGGCTGTCCAATGTTTATTAATATACCGAAAGAGAAAAGAAACAAGTTGGAACCCTCCGGAAAGAAGGGAATATTTGTGGGATACTGTGAGGTCTCCAAGGCCTTCAGAATCTACATACCTGGTCACCGCCATATTGAAATCAGTAGGGACGTGACCTTTGATGAAGAAGAAACACTTAAGAAATCAAGAAGATGCCATCTTGAAGAAGTATATGAAGAGGAACCTGTAAATCCCAAGATTGCAGAATCCGTGAGGGAAGTTCCCAAAACTACATAACCTGTAAGGGAAGTCGTAACTTCCCCTGATGAGGAGACTCCTGAAGATCACGATGTATCAAAATTTCAAGAACCTCCTCATATGACCTTCTCCCATAAAAGAAAGCCTGCTTGGGCAAGAGAGCTTATACAATATGGAGAGAAGTATGGTGTTCCAGAAGGAACCACAAGACAGGTGAAGAGACCAAAGCCATTCTCCAGTTACACAGCTTTGATGTGCAATCTACTTAATGAAGAACCCACATGCTTTGAAGAGGCCATCCAGAAGAAGGAATAGGCAGATGCCATGACAGAGGAATACCAATCCATAATAAAGAATGATGTATGGGAAATAGTTCCCAGACCAAAAAGTAAGGATGTGGTATCATCAAAATGGCTCTTCAAAATAAAACATGCTGCTCATGGAAGTATTGAGAAATATAAAGCAAGATTTGTCGCTCGTGGCTTTTCCCAGAAGGAAGGCATTGACTATGAAGATACATTCGCTCCTGTGGCCAGATACACTTTGATCATAACCATTATAGCTCTTGCAGCCAAGATGAAATGGAAGCTGCACCAGATGGACGTGACGACAACTTTCCTGAATGGTGTTATCGAAGAGGAAGTGTATATAGAGCAACCCCAAGGATTTGAGGTTGAAGACAGGAAGTCTCATGTCTACTGATTGAAGAAAGCCTTATATGGATTGAAGCAAACTCCCAGAGCTTGGTATGGCTGTATAGACAGTTTCTTGACAAGCTTAGGCTTTACCAAGAGTAAAGCAAACCCAAATCTCTACTTCAAAATTATGGATAATGAACCAGTAATATTACTACTGTATGTGGATGACTTATTCTTAACTGGAGAAGAAAATCTCATCACCGAATGTAAACAGAGACTTGCCGCAGAATTTGAAATGAAATACTTTGGCCTAATGCTTTACTTCTTAGGTCTTTAGGTATGGAAAAGTCCATAAAGGATCTTCCTTAACCAAGGGAAGTACAC
>JASDQU010011637.1:82942-94643 GCA_032191745.1 Picea mariana | reverse complement strand
TCTAAAATATTGAATGATAAATATTATCAACATTATTGAACACAAACACTATATACATATCTCTTTTAAATACTCTAAGATCAATATCTAAAATATTGAATAATAAATATTATCAACATTATTGAAATCTAAAATATTGAATGATAAATATTATCAACATTATTGAATAGGTGAAATATTATCGACATTCAAATTTAAAAAATGTAGGAAAATCATTAATAAATATAAAGTTTTGTCTAAAATTTAGGAGAAAACAAGCTTCACGTGTATTTTATAAATCTTCTTCACAACGCTATATAAATATCTCTTTTAAACACTCTAAGATCAATATCAATATCTAAAATATTGAATGATAAATATTATCAACATTCAAATTTTAAAAATGCAAAAAATCATTAATAAATATAAAATTTTATCCAACATTTTAATGTTAATAAATTAAATCAAAATCAATCTTATCCAAAGATATTGAATGATGAAATATTATCAACATTCAAACTAAATAATCTAAAATAATGATTAATAAATATAAAGTTTTATCCAAAACTTCGATGTCGATAAATCGAATCAAAATCAATCTTATCTTATCGAAACCTTTAATGTCAATACATCAAATCAAAATCAACCCTAAGCTTGAGGTCTGGGATTAATGAAAGTGAGTATAAAACTAAAATAAACAACATCAGGTTAATCTTGAATAAGATCGAAAATAAGAAAGCCTTTGCCTCACCAAATTTGATGGATCCGAAAATTAGAAAGTTCTTGCTTTTACCAAATGTGAGATATTTGTTTAATATATTGTTAATTAGCTTTTCTATTTCTCATGACATATTTTATAATTTTATTTTGGAATGTGTAAGTGAGCACATTGTGCATGGTCCACGTCTTTTTGTGTGCACGATCCATTACACTTCCAAAGAAGACTTTAAGTTGGGTATTGAAATTATATATGAAGTGGTCATTGATATTATTAAAGCTAGTACAATAGTTGTCTCTTTATATAATGATGGAACATATCTATTGACTCGTGTCATGTCTGCATGGACTTCTCTGCAAATCCCATAAGGTATCAACTTGGAGGCACACAATTCAACCATTAGGAATAGGAACATGAATACTAGGTATCTTTTATGAAATGGATACATGGCTTCGTTCTCAATGTATACGAGCCTTACTAGACTTGACATACTGCCTCTAGTTTCAAGAATGGGCAAGAGAAAAATGAGGAGAGAACATATGCACAGATACATCGATTCAACCATTAGGAACATAAATACTAGGTATCTTTTATGAAATGGATACATGGCTTGGTTCATTAAGGCTGGGTTCTTAATGTATACTAGCTTTATTAGATTTGACATATTGTCTTTGGTTTCAAAAATGGGCAAGAGAAAAGATGAGGAGAGAACATATGCACAGATACATCGATTCAACTATTAGGAACATGAATACTACGTATTTTTTTATGAAATAGATACATGGCTTGGTTGTTAATGTATATTAGTCTTATTAGATTGGACATACTGTCTTTGGTTTCAAGAATGGGCAAGAAAAAAAAAAGATGAGGAAAGAATATATGTACAAATATATTGATTAGTGAAAAACATGTAAGAAAATATAGGAAAAGTGTCTTAACTTATTAAGAAAAAGTGAGTAATACATTATAATGAAATTGTAATCTAAGTGGAACATAAGAAAACGTGAGTAATAGATTATAATGAAATTGTAATTTAGGTGGAATATAGGTCCTAAATTATACAAAATATCTAGCCTGTAAGTACTCTTCTTAAAGTCAATGATATCTATGAGTATCTTCCTATTTACTCGTATAAGAGGGTAGTAAGGAATGAGGCAATCAATGTAGCTAGATTTATTGGAATGTCATAACTTCCTCTAGTAGGATCAAGTAAGCTCTTTAATGAAAATGGTCATACACCTCTAGTCTTCGTAATGAATCTAGGATATCAAGTGTGAGGATACTTAGATATGAAATAACATCTGCCACATATCTCATGATAGGCTACACAAGAGAAAGTGAAGTTTTCTTCAAATTGAGGATCCAACTTGTTGCATGGCTTACATATGTATTGGTCCAAAGTATGTGATCCTTAGCTTCCATTCTAAGTTGGTGAGGATTGATCCAGATGGATGTCGGTGGCCTCCCACCTATTCCCACTGGCTCATTTTGGCAGTTTTCTAGTTTGACATTTTTTTCCTAGTTTTCAGATCCTTGACTTTCAAGGCCATTTTGAGGCCCTAAACATCGTTTTTAGGGCTTGCCACAATCAACATGTGTATGGCTTGCCATACGAAACATGTGTATTCCTCGGATAGACCTTTCCAACAGGATATCGTGTGCCTAAAACATAGATCGTATGCAAAAGTTACGACCTCGGGACGTTGATGTACTAACTTACCCAAACGAGGCCCACATGACTTTTGGCGCTTTATCTCCTAGGGTTAGGTTTTTGGATGTCCAGGGTTTTTTACATTCCTGTTTATTGTAAAAAGGCCTTGAGAGCCTCATTGTAATCATCTCTTGGTGAATGAGTGAAACCATCACATCTCTTCTCAGAGATAAGTCGCCACCATTCTAGCAAGCTTGTTTTCCACTACATTTTACAGTTTCAGCTTATTTCCTTATTGAATAGAAACCAGTTTTACTGTATATCTGTTATTCTATGTTAAGCATCTTTTGATAATAATCTGTATTCATTTTGTTCTGCTCATAAAATCTGGATCAGTGGTATCATAGTGGTATGCTCCTTGTTGTTCTTAATGCATGTCCCCAACGAGGTTAGGGTACAAAGAATTGGGTCTCGAGCTTGTTTCTCTTGAGGACAAAATCTCTCGCACCCCTAGGCGACCTCTCATGGTGGGAGAAAAGAAATACGAGGGGACAAGAGATCCCTTCAAAATGTTGCTCTAGGAAGCCCTCACAAAACATAGGAATGAGATGATGGATAGTTTTTGTCACATACCCACTACGACATAATAGATTTTTCGCCTTTTTCTTGAGGGACAGAATCCCCAAAGTCCTATGGGGGCCTAGTGCAGGCTAGCTCTTCCCTTTTCCACCTCCATGTGATTGTTGGTTACGACCACAGGCCAAACAAACTAGGCACCTTTTCGCATTTCGTGACTCAACGATACAAGCGTGTCAAGTCTTTCGACTCTGCAAACCCCAAAACCCGAAATCTCACCTTCGAGGAGATCGACAGCTACGAGTCTCCCCCTGCTCCGACGGTCCTGGCCGTATCGGGATTTCGGTAACCGGGAGTTTGTAAAGCAAGAGAGTCGAGTCTTTCGACTCTTCAAACCCCGAAATCCGAAATGGGCTAAGGTACTTGGCTCCACCCTTGTCTCGGTGTCATGTGACCTCCGGCTAGGACACAAGTCTCAGTGCCTATCTCTTTTAGGTTTCATGACTTCCCAATTCCCATTGCAAGTGTTCCTTACCTTTTGGAATGCCGAACCCCGAAATGCGATATAGGTCAACAGGGTGTTGACTCCTTCCCTGTGACGAGAACATGCCACCTGTCACCTCCACGTGACCCTTGTTCTGGGATGTGCCACCTATCCACCCGAGCCGTCGGCTTTCGGGACTCAAGAGAACAACGAACTGCCATCCCCTTCTCTCTACAAACCCTGAATTCCGAAATACGAGTTCTTGTACGAGATCCAACGATCCCCAGTGGTTTGGATCCAACGGTCCAAATTCTTTCAAAGTTTTCCCCGAACTCGGTCCGCTCACCATGCGTCTCCTCCGATGGACAATCCAGACCTTTTCGAGACTCCTCCTTTCTACCACAGAGCGCATTGGGGTTTTGGGCACCGGGATTTTGCGACTTGCGAAAACGAGGGATCTTTCCCTTGGGTTTCCCGGGTGCCAAAATGCCGAAACCTATTCACTCTATATTGATTTAGGGTTTCGCATACCGGGCTTTCACGACTTGCGAAGACAAGGAGTCTTGCCCTTGGGTTTCCCGGGTGCCGAAACGCCAAAACCTATTCACTCTATACTGATTCGGGGTTTCACATACCGGGCTTTCGCAACTTACGAAGACAAAGGGTCTTGCCCTTGGGTTTCCCGGGTGCCAAAATGCCGACTAGCAGCCACATGTCCTCTACAAATGGATGGTCCAGGTCACTCCCCTGGATCTTGGGATATATGGTCCCGATTCCTTCGCTATTTGCAAAGGCCAAAAAGGGGTCGCGACATTAACGCCTACGTTCCTTCCTCCTATCTAGCGGTTGCAAAAGACCTCAAATCCTCCGAAAGGATCTCGTCTGTTCATCTAGCAAACGAAAGGGTACTCTCTTTCAGTATTTGAAACTCGCTATCCTTCCTGAACTTCAACAAATATGAAGGACTTGAGAGCGTTGCGCTCTTTCTCCTGGACTTGACTCTTAGAAGAGTCTTCAGCACAACTATTGCGCTCCTTCATCAAGGGGTTCTGGGGTTCTATTTGATCACAGAGAGCCTGTGCATAATCGACACTACCTCTCATGAACTTAATAAACTTCGTCCTCTCAGGGACTCAGGATGACTAGGCGAGTAAACCATCGTACATGCAACTACGCCTAAGATCGACGAGCTCATAGTTCGTGGCTCTAGCTTAAGATACTACAGAACTCTAGAATTTATGGTAACAAGTCATGTTCGAACCCTATAATTCCTTTCTTTCCTAATTATATGACTCAATAGAAAAAATAGAAAGGATATAGTATATCCATTAAGCATTCATTCACATTCCTGAAAGCAAGCATAGCATACCAATTCATACACCGTTACAACTAAATTACAAAGGGTCAGAATTCACTTATCTATTACAGGTTGCCGCCAACCAACTGACTATGGGTGTTCGTCCTTGCACCCGACCATAGGCTCAGAGGCATTCAATATTAGCACTCTGGCCACCCCCGTGCCAAGCCATGATATCATCAGGGAACTCTCACTCTTCTCGAGGGTTCTCTCTCTGTTTTCAGTTTCTGTTCGAGTCCTTTTTTCTGCAACTCGGAGCTTTCTCGCTCGCTTGTGGCCTTGGCAAGGTTTCTCAGATGCCCTTCGGCATCAAGCTCACGGCCTTCTGTTCATGATTCACTGGAGAGATTCCTGCCTCTTCCTTGCGATCTCCCGTTCTCGTCTGGTGTCTGGTGTCTCTCCTCTCTTGCTGCCTCCGTGTGTATAATTGTCACCTTCCTTCTGTCAGAAGGAAGCTTGGGTCTGCCTGGTCTGTTAGACCCTACGGTACTTTAGGATGACTTCTTGCAGCTAGACCACGCTCCCATTCATGGGGGTGGTTGGTAGTTCAACCACCGGTCCTTGCCTCATTAACTGATTTCTCTCCCCTAGNGCCAGTACTTTCAAGGCTTCCCCCCCATAGTCAGTTATTGGCAACTCAAACAATAATACATTTACATTGTCCTCATGCATTAGCATGGTAATTCCTAGTTTATGATTAATTACAAATTGTGAGAAACAAGGTGTTACAGTTTTGCGCAAATCCTTTGGCGGCTACCAACAGGCGACACATCTTCCTCAAACAAAGGCATCGCCCCCTTCAAGGTACAAATCAACTTCGATATTCCTATATTTGAAGGTCAGATAGACACAGATGCTATAGACAAATGGTTGAATCTGCTAGAAAGGTATTTCTTTGTCCATAACTTCTCGAATAGAGAAAAAAATACTTTTGCGCTCCTCAAAGTCGTTCCCCATGTGAAAGATTGGTGGAAAACTTTCTTTGAGAAGAAGGAAACAGAGGAACCCCCATTATTTATAGTCGCAGTCACTTGGGAGTCCTTCAAGGATGCTATTAAGGAACAATACTACCCTATTGGGAGTTATGACGACCTGTATACAAAATGTTCCACATTGCAGCATGAAAGAGACCAAGCAGTGCCCGAGTTCACAAATATATTCCATACCTTACGCACCAAGATGGGTATCAAATATTTTGAGCGACATCTGGTTCTCAAGTATCACGATAGTATGCATAGATACATCCAGGCCGAAATGGACTTTCTGGACATCTCATCCTTGGGCACGGCCTACTGATATGCCGTCAAAATCGAGCAGAAGCTCAAACAAAACATGTGACAATTTGGGCTTGGGAACCCCTCACAGCAAAATCCAGGAAAGGGAGACCCCAACCCGTAGAACAAAGGAGAGAGAAAAGACAGACTGCCTTAGGACAACCAGTCCAGGCCATAAGCAAAGAAGGACACTAAAAAGACAAAGAAAGATATCGGGAAGTGGTGTGACTTCCATAAGAGCCCCTGGCATAACAATGCTAATTGTCGCTCAAAGAAGTTGTTGGTGGCTGAGGTGTAAGCCTCTGAATCAGATGCAGGTTCTGAATCTGAGTCAGAACCAGAAAGGAGGAGACAAATCATTGATGCAGAAAATAGTGCTATTGTTGCTACCACCAAGCTCCAACCCAATGAACCAGATGAGCCAGAGGAAGGCGAGCGCCTTTTTCATTCACAGATGTGGGTGAAGGGTACCCCGCTGCACTCCATCATTGATAGCGGTAGCCAGAAGAATCTCATCTTAGCATAGGTTGTTAGGCAACTCGCCCTTTCGACAATGCCACACCCGCAACCCTACACCATTAGATGGCTCCACCAAGGAAGCGACATCCGTGTCAACCAATGATGTCTCTTGTCATATGACATCAAGACCTTCAAAGATGAGGTATTGTGTGATGTTTCCCCTCTCAAAGTTTGTAATGTTCTTTTGAGCCAACCATATTTATGGAAACACCATGCTTTATATAAGTCTAGGCCTCACAGTGTTATTATTACTTTGAACAAGAAATTGTACAGGATACCGAAGGGAGTCCCACCTAGTGTTATTTCCTTGATCTATACCAAGCAATGAAGGAAGGTCATCTCTTAGGTGGCAAAGTTTTTTTTCTTCATGATTCTCTCTCAGAATGAGCAAAATATCGCAACCACATCCAGGGTCTCTGTGGTCAACCTCTCCACACAGTAGAAGCAAGTGGATAAGGTCGTGGAAGCATACTTGGATATCTTCTCCTCACCTATCGGGGTACCTCTGCACTGTCAGGTCAAGCACCCCATCGATCTGTCCCATGACGCATCACTGCCCAATGGGCTAGTCTACCGTCGCTCGCTGTTAGAGAATGAGGAGATCAAGCGACAAATCCAAGACCTTATCCACAATGGGCACATCTGTCCCAGCTCATCACCTTGCAGGATCCCAATTGTGCTGGTATAGAAGAAATATGGAACCTGGCAACTATGCATTGATTACCAGGCTCTGAATAAAATCACAGTTAGAAACCGGTACCCGATTCCTCGAATCTATGACCTCCTTGATCAACTCACGGGGGCCAAATACTTCAGTAAGACTGATCTGAAGTCTGGCTACCACCAGGTCCCGATAGAACAAACATATGTATGGAAGACCACCTTCAAGTCAAAGGAAGGTCTTTTCGAATGTTTTCTCATGCCCTTTAGCTTAACAAATGCTCCAACCACTTTCATGAGGATGATGGACGATATCCTACGATCATTCACCAATACTTTTGTAGTGGTGTATCTAGATGACATTCTCATTTACATCAATACTTGGAAGAACACTTGCAGCATATTCAACAGGTTTTGCACACCCTGTGGAAACACAAGCTATACGCCAACTTGGAAAAATTCTCCTTCGACATGGATAGGGTCCATTACCTAGGATACAACATTGATTAACATGGTTTACATGTGGATCCAACCAAGATCCAATTCATTCGTGACTGGCCAGCCCCAACCACACTCACTGAGCTTCAGAACTTCTTGGGCCTTTCCAATTTCTATCGTAGGTTAGTGTTGGGATTATCCCATATTGCATGGGCCCTCAACCAAGTAACCGGAGGTGGTGGTAAAGATAAATTTGTGTGGGGCCGGTCCCAACAAAAAACATTCAATGATTTGAAGTAGCACTTTTGCTCAGCCCCAGTACTTTCACCACCGGACCTACAACAACCCTTTGAGATCGAGACAGATGCTTCAGACTATGATGTGGGCACCATTCTCACTCAACACGACCACCCCGTGGCTTATCATAGTGAGACACTATCAGATGTTGTCTGCTAGTACCCTACTTACGACAAAGAAATGTACTCCATTGTGCAATCCCTTCACCAATGGATACATTACATTCTTGGGAAGGAGACAGTCATCCACACTAATCATAAGCCACTGCAGTTCATGCAAACAAAAGGAAAATTGCAGAATGACCTCCATCAGAAGTGGTCCACATACTTGCAGCAATTCCACCTCAACATCAAGTATAAAACATGAAGCACCAACCACATCATTGATTGCCTCAACAGACCGCCAGTCACGACACTCACCACAGTGATAGGCTCTTGCGGCCATGAGACCTCTGGCTAGCCCCAACTCTATGAAATAGACCCGAACTTCGCCACCACTTACCAAATGTCAGGCGCAAACAAAGTTGTCACTAATTTCCATCTTCAGGATGGAATTCTGTGTCATTTGGGCCATATTCGCATTCCATCAAGCGAGCAATTGAAGATGATCTGGTAAGCCCACTACAGTCGGGTGGTAGGACACACTGACATCGAAAAGACAATGGAAATGTTGCAAAAACATTTCTAATAGTTGAAACTTCGACAGGAGGTCAACAAGTATATCAGGTCCTGCACTGCGTGTGCTATTTCCAAAACGACCACTAAGAAACAGGGCCTGTACTACATGTCGAGCCTCCCATCCACCAAGTGGGGAAATGACTGTGTTTTTGTCATTGTTGATCACTTTTATAAGATGGTGATTTTGGCTGCCTACAAGAAGAGAATCACAACAGAGGCCACTGCCAAGCTCTTCTTTGAATGAGTCTAGGTACATTTTGGAATCCCAAAAACCATTATTTTAGATCGGGACAAACGATTTCTCAGCACATTCTGGTCGAGCCTCTGGTCACTATTGGACACTAATCTCAACAAATCCATGGCCTTCCACCCCTATAAAGATGACCAAACCAAGGTCATAAATCAAATGATCATGCATATCCTATGCATGTATAATTCTAAGAACCCTCACACATGGGATGAGAGTCTTCCCTATGTCCAACATAGCTACAACCAAGCCTTGCATAGCTCAACTGGCCACAACCCCTTTCAGGTGGGCTTGGGATTCCAACCATTGGGTCCCATAGATGTTTCACTACCCCTTGTGATCACCTCGACCGACTCATCTCCTGATCCAACAAAAGCTGACAAATCCACCCGATTCATTGAGTGGAGCCATCACATCCATCAACAGTTTTGAGATATCCTATAGAAGTTCAATGACAAGTACAAGCAATGCCATGATCAACACCGAGTGCCACATAAGTTTCAGGTGGGCGAAAAAGTTTGGTTACATTTGCAGAAATAATTTCTTACAAGACCCCATCAGAAGCTTCACCCACTCCGTTATGGGCCATACACCATCACCAAGGATGTGGGTGATAATTCTTTTGAGCTCAACATTCCTCCTTTCATTGGCCTGCACCAAGTGTTCAACATGGATCTCCTTTGACCTTATTTCCCACCATTATTGGACACCTCAGAGATAACATAACAAATGACATCAATAAATCTCAACCCTGACTGCATACAACAAGCATCCAATGATCATATTGTGTACAAACAGGTCAAGGGCACTCGCCAACAAAGGATCCAACTTTATCGAGTTGTCAAAGCAGGGCAACTTCTACACAAGGGCAAGTGGCTCACTTGGGGCCAAATTCAACAGACATTTCCTCATCTAATGGGGGAACTCAACACAATGGATACCATTTCTTCCTAAGGGGGGAGGATTGATCCATATGGATGTCGGTGGCCTCCACCTATTCAAACTGGCTCATTTTGGCAGTTTTCCAGTTCGGTAGTTTTTTCCTAGTTTTCAGGTCCCTAATTTTTGGGGCCGTTTTAAGGTCCTAAACAACGTTCTTAGGGATCGCCACAAGCATCATTTTTATTCCTCGGATATATCTTTCCAATGAGATATCGTTCGCCTAAAACATAGATCGTATGCAAAAGTTATGACTCTGGGAAGTTGATATACTAACTTACCCAAACGGGGCCTACATGACTTTTGGCACTTCATCTCCTAGGGTGAGGTTTTTAGATGTCCAAGGATTTTTACATTCATGTTTATTGTAAAAAGGCCTTGAGAGCCTCATTGTAATCATCTTCTAGCGAATGAGCACAACCATCACATCTCTTCTCAGAGATAATCCACCACCATTCTAGCAAGATTATTTTCTGCTGTATTTTACAGTTTCAGCTTATTTCCTTATTGAATATAATCCAGTTTTATTGTATATCTGTTATTCTATGTTAAGAATATTTTGATAATAATATATAGTCATTTCGTTCTGCTCATAAAATCTGGATCAAGAATGCACCCTGAACTTCACGAAATGAAAGTGAAGGTTATGGGAGAGTGTTATCGGATAAATCGAGAGGTGTGGACACTAATAGATCTCCTTAGATCCACCTGGATCTAGAACAAAACAGGATAGGACACAACTCTTTCCCTAAGTTGTAGTCATTGAATCTACTAATAAGAAGGAATGAGCGACATAGCTTTATATCACTTCCTTAGGTCTTTGTTGTTCCTGCTTTGCTCCGATGCTCTTGTGAAGTCAGGTCCAAGACAACACAAACCAACCAAAGTGAAGATAGAAAAATATATTCAATGTCAACCTATGCATATGATCAAGGAGTTATGCTATAAAATAAGAGTGATTTTATGGGAAAGGGACATGCCACTGTATTATATTAAATGAAAGTAGAAAATACAACCTGATCGCCTTGATATCGCAAGCTTCCTTTTAGTCACCCTTGGTTCCAACACACACACTTGCTCTGCACTTGCATGAAGAAGATCCAGTACCACTTGATAGACCAAATAGAGTCTTAAAGCTTCCGTCCAAATAGGGTTCTTCACACAATTCTTTCACCAATTCTTCATTCAATCTTGCTTAACTTTTTCCATGAGAAACCTTTCAATATATAGGAGAAGGAGGGATGGTTACATGGATGAGGATGATCCCACCAAATCTGAGAAGTCAGTAGGATGCCAACCATGCAAATGCCAACTCATTTTCTAGAAGATCCCCTTCTAGAACCTTCATGACCTCTTCTCCTTTCCAAGCTTAAAAACAGATTCGCACCCTATCTATGGAGAAAACTGCAAACAGTTTGCACCCTAAGTGTGAGTGGCCTGTGAGAATGAGGGATTTTCGCACCCTGTAACATAGGCAGCCTACGAACTCATCTTAAAAATGTGTTTTTTGGAAGAAGACAACAATCACTTTTCTCAGGCAAGAAGTCCTTGTGGGAGCCTGAATACAACACTATAGAGACATCACCAGAGTGACCAAAATAATGTGTAACAGAATGCCCCCCAAAGCATGAGGTTGGAATCTGTGACAACCAAAATACTTTGTAAACTGCGTGTGTGTGTCAGAAACCAGGAGCTCACCTAATCAGAAACCTGTAAACAACCAAGCATTTGCAGAATATAATACCAGTTCTGAGGTAGGCATTCCCATGCTCAGATCACAAATGAATGGAATCATAAATGTAAGTCATGGCCACCAATCATACATCATGGATCCATGCCGTCAAAATGCTACATAGCCACCAGGAATACAGTTTGGATATATTTG
>JASDQU010011637.1:38703-54367 GCA_032191745.1 Picea mariana | reverse complement strand
GTGGACCTTCAGAAGCACGAAAAAAGGAAAGTTGTCGATGGAACATACAACTTTGGGTGAGTTAACTGAATCTTTTGGCCATGCATGGCCGAGGGTTCACCCAAATACCTAGCTTCTTCTAGCCTATAAAATAAGGGTTAGGGGTCCTATTTGGAAGAAGAGAAAAAGAGTAAATAAACTCTGCCCAATTGCACATTCCCATTGTCCCAACCCTTTAGCCATCCTTGTGCAAGAAGAGATACAAAGAAAATAAGTTGGAGGACATTTGAAGAGGAGCCCAAGATCAGGATACGCAGAGCAGTGGCCGGTCTCAACATTGTAAGTTGATTCATTAAAGATAATAATAAATAAATTATTTTCCTGTCCCACTATATGAGTTCTTCATAGTTCAATAAATATATGTTTGAATCTCTAACCCATTAGTCTGTAGGTAAAATGCATGTGTAGTTTGTTGCTTGTTTTGTATGCAGGTCAGCCTTGGGAGGAGAGCTGCTAACAAGTGATCAAGTGTAAAGAAGGATCAACATCAAACATCTAGAACAAGGTATGTTGGTCTAACCATGTATTTGCTGAAAAGAAATGGGGATTGAGTCTGGGACGAAGGTAGAAAGTAGGTTTCTTTTGGTCATATCTGCATGCATAATATAACCCTATTTGCTAGTTTGTAGAGGGATTTCCCACCACAACACAAACATCTGAGTGTATTAGATCTAGGATCTCTTTAGATTTGCTGTTGTTTCTTGGGAATGGTTTCTTGATATTCTTCCCAAGGGCACATCCTTTGCAAATTCCTTCATGTGTAGATTTCAATTCTAGTATTCCTTCAACCATTCTTCTGAGAAAGGGTAATGCTTGATAATTAATATGAGTGTACCTTCTATGCCAAATTTCATTAGGGTTGACTTCATCATGTACGAGAGATTCTTCATTTTTTTCTAGTAGTCTATACAAATTTCCTTCACGACTTCCAATAACCCTAGAATTCACTATGTTGGAGTCTTTATGCCATGATAATACTTTTCCATCCATGAAATATATTTTGTTTCCTTTGTCTTCTAGGAAAGATATCGATACAAGATTCTTTTGTAAACCAGGTACATATAAAACATTGCTTAAGTGAACATTTTTACCTGATTTCAACTTGATGGAGGCTTGTCCAAATCCTTCGACTAGGTAAGTGCTTTTGTCTCCAAGCTCTACCTTGTACGATGTCTTCTTCTCATTTAGGTTTGAGAGTCTGGATTGATCTCTCGTCATGTTACTAGAATATCCACTATTGATTATCCACATGTCATATTCAATCGTTCCAATGAGTGCTGAGTAGTGTAAAAGACTGATTGTTTCACTCATGTTTTCAGTTGACTAGTAGCTAGTCATGCTTTGATCCAAAACCTCAACTCTGACATTTATGTCTTTTGAGATAGCCAAAAGGTGTGTTGAACTAGGGTGCATATGAATATCTTCTCCTTGAGATATATGCTCCATCATAAGGTGTCGGATCTAAGATTAGGGTTTCTACAACTGCTTCTGCTAGTAACCCTAGCGACGGTGTCTTGGAAGCTACTCTTGCTAGTAACCCTAGCAGCAATTCTTCAGGGAGCTCAATATCCTAGCGGCTATGCTTCCTTTTAGCATTTAGAATGAATGAAGGATGTGTTGGCCCATAACCTGTTAGAATATGAAATATTGTGCTCATTTTACCATTGATAATACCCTTGTCACCCAACCATAGGCCGAAGCCACCCTCCGAGCACCTTGACCTTAACAAAGAAGAATCCTGGTAGAAATCAATAGCCAAGAAAGGCTAATGCACCAAGCAAGAAAGTAACCAAATCTGATTAGATAGTCCAACCTAGAAACTGGCGCAACACCTTCCCCAGAACTTGCGCACAAAACTGCCATACTGCAATGCTTACAAGTGACTTCTGCAATTCTATGAATGTGACAAATGAGAGATTGGCGCCCTCTATTTATAGTATTTCTAGCATACTTTCTGCTAATATTATGGTAGCTTCGGGAGGTATGAACCTCTATTATGACCTATGACAAGATTAGAATTTTCTGGAAGGAAGCAAAGAATTGAAGGAAACCCTAGACAAGTTGTCGGCTGCAGAAATATATTTAATATCAATTTATTAGTACCTAGGAGGAGAAGTCGGCCCCAGTAAGCCTGCCCAGGATACTATAAATACAGGGCACCAGTTCTCATTATTCACATCTCAGAAGTTGCATAAAGAACTGGATCTGCGCAACATAGTGGCAATCTTGTGCGCAAGTCTCTGGGAAAGTGTGCGCTAGATTCTGGGTGGTATTATCTAATCATCTTGGTTTCTATTCTTGCTTGGTGCATTATCCTCTCTTGTCTATTGGATTTCTACCAGTATTATCTTCTTTGTCAAGGTCAAGGTGCTCGGAGGGTGGCTCCGGCCTATGGTTGGGTGACGAGGGTATCGTCAATGGTAAAACGAGCACAATCTTCTATATTCTAACAGGTTATGGGCCCACACCTCCTTCATTCATCCTAAAACATTGGAAGGAAGAATAGACACTAGATATTGAGCTCATTGAGGAACTGGTGCTAGGGTTACTAGTAGGAGAAGCTTCCAAAACACTACAGCTAGGGTTACTAGCAGAAGCAGTTGCAGAAACCCTAATTCTCAGATTCGACACCTTGTGATGGAGCATCTCGCTCAAGGAGAATATATTTAGATGCACCCTAGTTCAACGCACCTTTTGGCTCTCTCAGAATATAGAAACAATGAAGTTGAAGTTTTGGATCAAGGCATGACCAGTTACCAGTCAAACGAAGACATGAGCAAAATGATCAATCTCTTACACTACTTAGCACTCACTGGAATGATTGAAGATGACATGTGGATAATAGATAGTGGTGCTTCTAGGAACATGATGGGAGATCAATCTAGACTCTCAATTCCAAATGAGAATAAGACATCTTACAAAGTGGAGCTTGGAGACAAAATCACTTACCCCGTCGAAGGATTTGGACAAGCCTCCATCAAGTTGAAATCAGGTAACCATGTTCACTTAAGCAATGTTTTATATGTACCTGGTTTAGAAAAGAATCTTGTGTCGATATCATGTCTAGAAGACAAAGGAAAAAAAATAGCCTTTGTGGATGGAAAGGTGTTATCATGGCATAAGAACTTTGGCATAGAGAATGCCAGGGTTATTGGAAGTCATGAAGGAAATCTGTATAGACTACTAGAACAAAATGAAGAAGCTCTCATACATGATGAATTCAACCCTAATGATCTTTGGCATAGAAGTTACGCTCATATCAATTATCAAGCATTACCTTTTCTAGTTGTATATGGCAGCACTCAGCACAACAGAAGCAGAGTATATGGCAGCATGTGAAGCATGCACAGAAGCAATATGGCTAAGGAAGTTAATCTCCGATTTATTTGATCAGATTCCAGAATCAACCATAGTATATTGTGATAATAAGAGTTGTATAAGATTATCAGAACATCCAGTGTTTCATGAAAGTTAGAAACACATTGAGATCAAATACTCAAGATAAAGTCTAGGACGGAGAGGTAAAGCTCGAGTATATCCCCACTGATGAGCAGACAACATACATCCTGACAAAACCTCTATCCAGAAAAAAGTTTGCATATTTTCGAGAGAAGATGGGGATCGTGGAAATAACTCCCTTAGATGAAAGGGAAGACTCTCCAGGTTAGGAGGGAGCACTGAAAATATTATTGAATCATTTATAATTATTTGAAAAATAGTCCAGATTGGACATATTATTTCTTGTTCGGAAAGTGGATTGAGATTTTTGATGGACAGTGACTTCCCATTGTGGTTAACATGGGAAGTAGTATGATTGTTGATGTATCATAGACAATGAATTCCCATTGTGGTTAACATGGGGAGTGGTCTAGGGAAGTCTCTCTTCTTGAGGGTTACTCAAGAAGACTGGCTCGCCTCGTCGGACAACAATTTCTCATTGTGGTTAACATGAGGAATGGTTTGTTTTGGAGGTTGATACAGGATCGTCTTTTCCTCTTGTGGTTAATAGAGGAAATGGTCTGGACATTCATTCTTTAGGGTTATACATTCTCTCTAGGGTGCACTTTGATTAGTGTAGGAGGAATGGCCCAGGGTGGGGACTGGTCCATGCTCAGCAATCAAGGACAGACATTCCTTAGGGTTTATACATTATCTCCAGGGTGCACCTTGATTAGTGTAGGAAGAATGGCCCAGGGTGAGGAATGGTTTAGGCTCAGAAATCAGAAACAATCATTCTTCCTTGTTTGATAAGAATAGGGTAGATAGCCCATTGTTGATGTTCTATACTGAGGGAAAATATTCTTTCAGATCTCACAGATGTGAGTGAAATATTGGCCCAGATGATTCAGTTTATTCTTAACAATATTTTCTATACAATTTGTCATCAGATGATTGTTATGGAGACTGTCTGTCTCCAGAGAGTAGAGATATACTACTATGGTGGATATGTTCCACTGGTTGAGTTTTGTACTACCCTGGATAGACACAGTTGTGTTCTATCAATTGATATTGTACCAGTTGTCATAGGAGATTATTCATTTGGATAATAATGATGGTGCTCGTGATACTACCAGCTGAATGCTCTATTTATGCTCAAGACCATACCTCCCTAGCTAGGAGGGAGTGTTAATATTATGGTAGCTTCGGGAGGTATGAACCTCTATTGTGACCTATGACGAGATTAGAATATTCTGGAAGGAAGCAAAGAAGTGAAGGAAACCCTAGACAAGTTTTCGGCTGCAGAAATATATTTAATATGAATTTATTAGTACCCAGGAGGAGAAGTCGACCCCAGTAAGCCTACCCAGACTACTATAAATACAAGACACCGGTTCTCATTATTCACATCTCAGCAGTTGCAGAAAGAACTGGATCTGTGCAGCACAGTGTCAGTCTTGTGCGCAAGTCTCTGGGAAAGTGTGCGCTAGCTTCTGGGTGGGATTATCTAATCAACTTGGTTTCTATTCTTGCTTGGTGCATTAGCCTCTCTTGGCTATTGGATTTCTACCAGGATTCTCTTCTCTGTCAAGGTGAAGGTGCTCAGAGGGTGGCTTCGACCTATGGTTGGGTGACGAGGGTATCGTCAACGGTAAAATGAGCACAATCTTCTATATTCTAACACTTTCATGGGACGAATTCTCCTTCTGAGTACTAATTAATTCATATTATTTATCTTTCTTCAGCCGACATCTTATTTAGGGTTACATTCATTTATTTTCTTCCTTCCGAAATATTCTAATCTCATCATAGGTCACAATAGAGGTTCATACCTCTCAAAGCTACCATAATATCAACAACACGTTCATAGTTCCAATGAGCCTCTTGTCTTTTGGCTCACTTTTTAGAGACTCGTGATCCAGAGACATTTGCAGAAGCTTCAGACCATCCAAATTGGCATACAACAATGAATGAAGAGTATCATTCTTTAATGGAAAACAATACTTGGGATCTTGTACTTCTTCCAAAAGGAAGAAAACTTGTTCGATGTAAATGGGTCTACAGAACTAAGTATGCATCATATGGAAGTTTTGAAAGACACAAGGATCAGTTAGTTTCCAAAGGATTTTACCAAGTTGAATGAATTGACTATAATGAAACCGTTTCCCCTGTAGCCAAAATGAATTCAATCCACCTTGTTCTTTCCCTTGTTGCCTCACATAAATGGGAGATCCATCAGATGGATTTTAAATATGCCTTCTTGCATGGATATTTGCAAGAAGAAATCTACATGGAAAAACCTCCTGGCTATGTCCAGAATGACTCTAGCCTTGTTTATCTCCTTAAGAAATCTCTTTATGGTCTTAATCAAGCTCCCTGAGCTTGGTATGCCAAAATGGACAACTTTCTTATTGCCACTGGATTTTTTAGATGTCATTCTGATCCTAATGTCTATACCAAGAAAGTAGAAATCCATCTCATAATCTGTGTCCTTTATGTTGATGAACTTATCCTTACTAGTAGTGACTCAAAACTTTTAAACCATGTGAAAACCAACCTTAAGAAGAAATTTCAAATGACAGACTTAGGCTTTTTGCACTATTTTCTTGGCCTCCAAGTTTTGCAAACCAATGAAGGAATTTTTCTTTCCCAATCTAAGTGTGCTTGTGACCTTCTTCATCATTTTCACATGGATGATTGTAAACCATCCCCTTCTTCATTCCATTATGGAGTCAATATTTCTTCCACGTTTACTTCTCTCGAAGTTGATGCCACCTTGTACCGTCAGTTAGTTTGTAGCCTCTTGTACTTGACTCATACCCCTCCTGATCTCTCCTTTGTTGCTGGTCTTGTTGCATGGTATATGAAAACACCCCATGAAAGCCATTGGAAAGTATCTAAAAGGATACTTTGATATGTCTATGGTACATTTCATTTCGGGATACATTATAGTTCATGGGGGGCTCCTTTATTGGTTGGTTTCATTGATTCAGATTGGGTCAATGACCCTGATGATCGAAAGTCTATTGCAGATTATGTTTTCAGCCTTGGTTCAGGACCTGTCACTTGGGAATGTAAGAAACAACATGCTATTGCACTTTCTTAAGTAGAAGTAGAGTACCATGCAATGGTAAATGCAAGTCAGGAAGCCTTATGGCTCCGATCGATTCTTTTAGAGTTTGGATTCTAGTAGCAGCATCTGACTAGCCTTTGGTGCAACAATCAGAGTGCCATCAAGATCACCAAAGACCCAGTTCAACATAAACATAGAAAACACATCGATATACACATACACGTCATTAGAAATATCATTCATGATCAAGTTATTGAAGTGCTCTTTTTCCCTACAGAAGATCTAGTTGCAGACATTTTCACAAAGTCTCTTACAGAAGCAAAGTTTTCCAACCTTCGATCTATGTTAGGAGTTCAGGAAGGTGTCATCAAGAGGGGATAGGATCTAATGCCTCCTTCCTTCTCCTATTGTGTCACTATTGTAAATCCTTCAATCCTATCCCAAGTTATTCTTAAGGGGGGATGTTAGTATATTTAGACACTTGGGAGTTAATTAAGATCTACTTGGTCTAATGTGTCGTTAGGTAAAAGTGTGTTTCTTATTGTGTTTCTTTAGTATGAATTTGTAGTTAGGAAATCTGACAGTCACGATATGTTCCTGACATAGAGTGATTTGAAGATTCATATTCTCCTCGATCTTAACGACCATTGATCCGTGGCTTAACACCCGATTGGTCCATGATATCTATTTAAAGAGCATGGAGGGTCATTTTCCAATGATCGATTGTGATAAACTCTCTTGTAAAATATCTCTTTAATATTTTTCTTTTGCATTAATAAACTACTCCAAGTGGTCGTGTTGGCTGGGGTCGTGGATGTTTCCCCGTAGGGGTTTTACCACGTTAAAACATCATTGTGTTGATATTTGATCTGGTTGTGTGAGTGGTTACTGAAGATTTTATTCCACTGTTGGAATACATGTGTTGTCGAACATTATTGTCTATGTCTTTGTAGACATGCAACTATTTTTTTTCTCGAGTCAAGAGATTTCCTCCAGAGCACTAATGAATTCTCCTTCCAAATCCACGTAATTTTTTTTTATCTTGAATTAGATTTGGCTCATATTCTTCTTCTTCATCAGAGATTCTATTATCATCCTTTGAATAAAAAATATTCCTTTTAAAATACTTTTTAAAATTGCTATGTTTATCCTTGCCTTTTATTTCCTTTTTATTGGTGTTGTTTCTTTTAAAAGGAAATTTAGAGGCAAAATGACCAACTTTACCACAATGAAAGAATTTAAATGGTAATATACCTTTATATTTTCTGGAGCCCCTCTTCATCTTCCTCACAAAGTTGGATTCTTATTAATTTGAGAAGTGTTCTGATGAATCATGATCTTGAGATGTTGACGATTTGACGGATTCTTTGAAGACTGTGTCCTTTAGATATGGCTATTATTTCCTAGTTCTCATCTCATAAGCAGTCATAATTCCATGGAGCCTATCCATAGTTAGGTTTTCCAGTTCATGCATTTCTTCTATACATGAGACCTTTGCATCAAGTCTTGAGGGAAGAGAACTCAGTACCTTCTGAACTACCATAGATTCTTTAATTTCCTCTCCTATCCCTTTCATGGTGTTTACAGTCTCATCCACTCTAAGAAAGAAACCTGCAATATTTTCATCTTCACTCATTCTTAGGATTTCAAACTAAATTCTGTGAGCTTGAAGTTTGGCCAACTTTACTTTCTTGTCTCCTTCATAACTGTTTACAAGTTTATCCCATATTTCCTTTGTTGTTTCCAACTGCATCACTTTAACAAATTATGTTTTTGTAAGTCCTCCTTTGATAGCATTCATAGATTTTTCATTACTATAGTAATATTTCTTACCAACTTCATCAGTTGGAAGAGTATTTGGGATTTTATAACCATCTGCCACATTCTACCATACTTCCATACCAAGAGACATCAAGTAGGTTTTCATTCTGATTTTCCAAAATGAAAAATGTGTTCCATTGAACAGAGGTGGTTTGGTTGAAATAGAATCTTGACTAGCCATACTTTCTATGAGATCTTCCTTCCATCTATTAGAATGTAACTGAAGGAACCTACGCTCTGATACCAATTGTTTATACTCACAAAAATACTGAGAGGGGAGGGGGGTGAACAATATTGCATTAACATTCTGTATTTTTCTTTCCTTTCAACCAATTAAGTTTTTTAGAAATGCACACTTAATTACAGATACAAGAAGAAATCAAAATAGCCATCTAAGTTATTTATAAGTGCACACTTAATAACATATACAAGAAAAAACCAAAATAACATAGTAAACACATTACAAAAATACTTTTAAGTGGAAACCTAATGCGGGAAAAAGCCACAGAACATCTTCTTTATGTTCTTTTGTAAGCACCAACTTACAAGTTATAAATTTTCAGCTCAATAGACACCCACCTGTCACAGATAATGAGGACACCAATCCTCTCAAGAACCAACCTATCATATATAATGAGGACACCAATCCTATCAAGAACCAACTTGTTACAAAAATGAGGAGACCAATCCTCAGTGAGTTTCGACTCACCCTAGCACCACCCTTGCACCCTAAACTCAGAAAAATATGTTACATCACTAAATATTTCAACACATCCTGAGAAATTTACAGGTTGGACAAATTGTCATTCAAGTGTTGTCATTGATGTCAACAACGGATGTGATGATCTGTTGTTAATGATGAATTACCACAGATGATATTGTCATTGGTTTCAACAAGTATATCGGTTAGCAGAAGATGTCAAACAGTGAGCAGAGATCGATAGCGCAAGCTCGGAAGGAAGAGCGCATTGCATAGTATATCAGGTAGAGAATAAATTCATGATTATTGTTGGTCATGATAGGATCAACAATGTTCCTATGATAAAATATCAGGAGGGTTAGCAAACACAGAGATCAAAATTCAGAAGGAAAAGCGTAATCTCAACAACCGTTCGATCAAAGTTATAAGCCTCAATAGTCATTTGATCAAGAGGTTGACCATGTTGATCGTCTAAATATAATATGGATCGATCATATGAGTGACCGTTGGATCTGAGTGCCAAGGACCAACAACCGACGGATCCAGTATAACTACAAAGAGGATAAGGCCGAGAGCCATCCTCAACTTCGCGAAATGCGAAGTCCCAATAAGATCTGGACCATTGGATCACAAAGGGATGTGGGCCATTGATCTAGAGTATTTCGGATATCGGGAGTTGGAAGAGTTAGGGTTGGCTCACGTTCAAACACCCGACACACGAAGTCGAGATTTTATCTCAGCCTTTGATCTAAGAATACACTGAGAGTTAGGACAACCTTTAGATCCAGGAGAAGAGCATGTGCCACATGAGAATCCACATCAACAAGACTATGTCAGCAATGACACATGGTGCAATTACACACTGACAAGTGTCAAGTTGATTCGAAATTTTAGGTATGTGAAAATCACAAATCTGAGTGACACGTGGAAGCTACTCGGCTCATGACACATCATCAAGTGATGTAAGTAGTTACGCTACTCCAGGAATTTATCTTAAGGAGTTTTAACCAATGCACTCTCTCATTGTCCCAAAGTCCCGAATGTCAGAGACCTGAAGTGGTCACGAGACGTCCAATCTGAAATATCACTTCAAAAGCATTCATGATCGTCAATCTACTACAGTGGAAGGATAGTGTAAGTAGATGCATTAGCCTATAGCAAGTGATGTCCACCATTGATGACTTGCACAATAGGATGGTATGTGTCAACGGATCATGGACTCCATGTGAAATGCTCTAAGAGAAAACAAGAGTTTGAGAATTAAAAGTCCCAAACGCCGAAGTCCCGAAGTGAACAAAAGTCGTTCATTCTGAAAGATCGTTGCAGGAGTGTTCTCAAGCATTGATCCAAAAGGGACATGCGTTAGTAGATTGACAGCTCCGGGAGATTGACGTTCTGAGGAAAGAAGGTGTTGAGATCTGAAATATCTGAAGCGCGAAGACCCGGAGTAAATGGTGGTCATCCATCTCAACGCTTGATTAATTCATAGCCGTCGGATTTAGCAGTGAAAGGATGAGTGTAAGGTTTAAAGTTGACCATTGATATGACTCCACGTGATAAATGTGAACCGTTCGATTTGTTCGGCGATATCATTTTTGGGAGATTTGAAATGTTGGAAGTCACGAAGACCTGAAGGGAAAAGTGTCGAAATTTCATCAATTGTCCATCTCATCAGAAGATCGAATTGCAACCATTGAATCGATAAATTCTCAAGAGCTCGTCTCACCTAACGTGAGGTCACCACTATTGGTCATATGCTATAAGAGTTTTAAAAAGGAAATTATAATATGTTGCTATAGTGGTAAAACCCATGGTTTTGTAATGCACGGTCATATATGATGGTTTGAAGGAAGCGCCTCCACAAAATCTGGTCTCTGTGAAAATAATAGATTCATGAATGAATTTAATGGATGAAATTGATCCATAAGTGATCAATTTACAAAAAGCCATCACAGTAAAAATAATTATAGAGAATATTGTTAAGTTAATTAAAGAGGTGTGTTCGTTCAAACGAAGGGACACAATTGTGTCACACTCACACCGTTTGAAGAGTATATAATCATGGAAGAGTGTTGAGAAGAAAATGTCTCTGCAGTTCAAAACACAATATCAAAAGCTAAAGAAGATTCCAAGAAGAAAATATAATATCTATGTATTAAGGGTGGTTGGGTGGTGCAAGGCTAGGTTGGTGCCTACAAAGGGAGTTGGTGCTTCCTTGTCAGTTGCAGCTGACTAAACAGGGGGTCGTAGCCTCCTACCAGTTGGTGCTGGTAAACCAGGGTGTGGGTGCATCCTGATCAGTCGATGCTGATCAAAGAGGAAGTACATCTTCATTCTATGTAACATGTAAAACAATTTTGCAGTTAATAGAAAAGAGTTTTTGGTTTTCCCAATTGGGTTCCACGATAAAATACTTTGTTAAAATTCTATCTAATAATTGAAAAATTGATATAATTTTTGTGTCACTGATTCACCCCCCCCCACCCTCTCAGTGAAAAGATATGGTCCTTCAATTGGTATCAGAGTTGGTTCCTTCAGCATAGTCTAACAAACTTGAAGGTAGATTCTGAAGATGGATCAACAAGAGGGCATGTCTGACAAAAAAGCACCATTGTTCAATGGAGGAGGCTGTGCTCTATGGAAAATAAAAATGAAAAACTTCCTGTTGGCTCTTGGTTTTGATATCTGGCAATTTTTTGTATCTGGTTACATTGTGTATAAATTTTAATACAAATTATGTATTGCATGGATTCTCCTGATCTAACAATTATATGCCACTGTTAAATACTGAATCGCTTCTACTAATATTCTTGCAAAATTTAAAACACGATCGCCAATTGCAATATCAAGAAGAAATATCAATCACACATAACACAGATGTTTTACCGGAAAAGCATAAATCTAAAAACCCCACTATCATATATTATGTATATATCATGGATCATGAAACAATTTCATACAAAACTCTAATCTAAGAGCTCTCAGTACAATATACAATCGTCTCACACTTTCATACAAAAATTGACAAATTCATGTGTCAATTTACTACTTCCAGACAACCTGCCTCCTCTATGCAATCCCTGCTAATGGAAAACTTGCAAAATGATTCGAATGCCTCTTTCCTAGGCTGCGCATTGCTCATGGGAACATCCATTGTGTGTGTGATTACATGAGTGCACTTCACTCAAATCACAACTAATAGACAAACTATCCCTTTCACTTGTTATCTCAACTGGGTTTCCACTAGATCTGACATGCATTTAGTTAATCGTGGTAAATCTTCAGTTGTATGTGAGATCACTGATTGTGAATTAATTAATAATTAATTCACGGAACTCTCATTAGTGTAAGTTCATTTACAACTAGTACAACTGAGCTTAACTCACTTAACTGAGTTAAACTACTTCACAACTCACATAACTACACTTATAAATCTATTGCAACTTCAGGTCACTTAGTTACAACTAATTCGACTTCCATGTCCCACCAATCAACCTTTGAACTCGAATTTTCTATAGCTAACTGATTTTCTATTTCAGTTAACTATTTTCAAGTACTTATGAGATAATAGATTAATATTTATTGTCCAATTTATTTAAGGGAAAAATAAATCAGACACACATTTCTTGTTGACTTTTCAACACTCCCTCTCAACAAGAAAGGGNCTGGTGAGCGCCTTCGTCAGAATGTCTGCATCCTGATCTTCTGTAGGAATGTACTGAAGAAACATGATCTTTCGTTGCACACAATCTCTGAGATGATGATATCGGATATCTATATGCTTAGATCTATCATGAAAAACATGATTAATCGAGAGTTTAATGCAACTCTGATTATCACAATGAATCACTGTCGGATCTAAATGAGAACCAAAAAAACCAACCAAGATATTTCTCATCCAGATAGCCTCACATGCAGCTTGACTCATTGCCATGTATTCTGCTTCCACTGAACTGAGTGCCATGGATCTTTGTTTCTTGTTGTACCAAGAAATAGTTGTAGATCCGATACTAAATATCCCCCCTGATGTGATATTTCTGCCTGTTGGGCTGCCCGCCCAATCTACATCTGTGAAGCCATGCAAATTCACCTCATTCGTTTGTCTGTACCATAAGCCATACTCAGATGTGCCCCTCAGATATCTCAGGACATGATTACCCGCCTTCCAAAAGAGCTTGGTGGGCTTAACCATCACTTGACTCAGTTGGTTAACCGCATAGCAACTGTATGGTCTTGTTTTCACTAGATACATTAGCAAACCCACTAACCGTCGATAGATAGTAGCATCCACTACCTCTCCAGAAGTAGCATCCTCTTTCCTCCAGTTTCTTGGAAGAGGAGTATCCATGGGTTTGCATCCCTCCATGTGAAACTTACCCAGTATCTCCCTTGCATACTTTCCTTGAGACACAAAAATTTCACCATCTCCCTGCCATAATTCCAATCCAAGGAAATAATGAAGGAGGCCCAAATCCTTCATCTCAAACTCCTTTGCAAGGTCCTCCTTGCATGAGTGTATCAATTGCTCATCACCAATCAGTATTGAATCATCAACATAAAGAACAATTATTAAATCTCACCCTCCACCACAATTTGGTATAGGTTTGCATTCGCTTCACTTTTGGTGAATCCCAGTCCGGCGAAATAGTTGTCTATCCGAGTGTACCAAGCACAGGGTGCTTGCTTCAACCCATACAACGCTCTCTTGAGTCTGCACACATGTGACTCCTTGTCAAAGTTCTCAAAACCTTCTAGTTTCTCAATGTACACTTCTTCCTCAATGATCCCATTGAGAAACGTAGTTTTTACATCCATCTGATGAATGTGCCAGCCCATCTGTGCTGAGAGTGCAAATATGGATCTTATGTAAGAGTACCTTGTGACAGCTGAAAAGGTCTCATCATAATCTATCCAATCGATCTGTGAGAAGCCTCAGGACACAAACCTGACCTTGTATTTCTCCAAACTCCCATCAACAACTTGATTTACCTTGTAGATCCATCTCAAACCTACCATTGATTTGTCGATTGGTCTTGGAACAATTTCCCATGCACTATTTTTGACAATGGAGTCATATTCCTCCACCATAGCATCAACCCAAGTGGGATCTTGCACTGCTTCCTGAAAGGAATATGGTTCAGTCACAATACATTTTCTCATGAGATCCATGTATCCAGTAAATCGATCAGGAGACTGTCTCTGTCTGCACTATGAAGTAGGTGCTCCTACATTCTTTGCAACATCTAGTCTCAATCTATCAGATTTTGTGATGCACTTTCTGCCATTTATGATGGATGGCTCTACATGAGCGGATTCCTCCACTCCATGAACCTCCTCATGTGGATTATCCACATCTTGAGACTCATCTTTGGGAACCAACAGTTCCTCCTCCGCATGCAATTCTATCTCCCTCTCAAGCAACAATTGCATGGCTTTCCCCTCATCAAATTTTATATCTTGTCGCATAATAGTCATCTTACTGTTAGGAAAATACACACAATAATTATGGGGTGTTTCTGTGTACCCCACAAATATCCCAACTTCAGTAGTTGATTCCAGCTTCTTCCTGGCATCCTTGGTCACATGTACATAAACAGATGAGCCAAAAATCTTAAAATGAGAAACATCGGGTTTCTTACCAGTGAAAGCTTCTTCAGGTGTACTCATGCCACGTACTCTATGAGGACAACGGTTTTGCACATAAACCGCAGTGTTTCATGCTTCCGCCCACAAATGCATTGGTAGGCCCTGATCATGCAACATCACTCGTGTTGCACCCACTATAATTTTTTTCTTCCTCTCCACGACCCCATTTTGTTGTGGGTTATGAGGCTTTGTGAGTTCTCTTCGAATTCCTTATTTTCTGCAAAAGTCTTTGAATTCATTAGAGATGTAATCTCCACCATTATCACTCCTCAGAGCCTTCACTTGCTTCCCCGACTCTTTCTCCAAAAATTCTTTAAACTCATAGAACTTTGAGAATGTTTGATCCTTCTTCTGCATGAATAAGATCCAGAATTTATAAGAAACTTCATCAACCAAAATAGCATAATGCTTATGTTTTGTTGTTGAAGCAACAAAGAATGGTCCACACACGTCTGTGTGAATTCTCTCTAGGATCACCGAAACACAGTTCTCCTTTTCATGAAAGGTGTACTTTACATACTTCCCCATGGTGCAAACCTTTCACTGATCTAACTGAGAAAGTGTTCCCATTGGAAGTCCAGTAGATATTTGTTGCATGATATTCAAGGCTGCATGATGAAGATGGCCCAATCGCCTGTACCATAATTCGCCCTCATCTCAGCTCACCACTTTTTCTACCTTTCCCATCATGGCAGTGCAACCATCTACCTCCAGCATGTAGAGATTCTTTACTCGAATCCATATCCTCTTGACTTGACCCATTATTTTATGTCGCATAAAAAAATTTCCACCATTGAAAACAACATCATAGCCTATGTCCTCCAGCATTGCGACTAAGACCAGGTTTTTCTTCAGACCTGGAACATGCATAACATTTTTTAATTGAAATGGTTTACCTGACTTCCTCTAAAAGGTAATGGTACCAATACCAGTTGCACTGTATCATC
>JASDQU010011636.1:182927-195189 GCA_032191745.1 Picea mariana | reverse complement strand
GATACCCAAAAATGATAATAGCCTTAAGAAAATTGTTTTATTATCCTAACATGAAGAGTTATACAACTGAATATTTATCTAAATGCTTAGATTGTCAACATGTAAAGGTTGAACATCATCATCCAGTCAGTCTGCTACAGCCTCTACCTATACCAGAATGGAAGTGGGAGATTATCTCGTTGGACTTCATCACAGGTTTTCCTAAGACTCAAAAGTAAAATGACTTGATTATGGTAGTGATTGATAAACTTAGAAAATCTACACATTTTATACCTATGAAATCTACTTATAAAGCAATTAATATTGCTGAAATTTTTATGAAATAAATGTTTAGATTGCATGGAATTCCTAAGATGGTGATCTTCGATAGAGATGTCAAATTTACATCAAAGTTTTGGAAGGAATTGTTTGCAAGATTGGATACTAACCTGAATTTTAGCACAAGCTACCATCCACAAACAGATGGGCAAACTGAACAAAGGAATCATATTGTGGAAGACATGTTATGAATGTACGTGAGAAAAAAGCCAACTAAGTGGGAGGAGTACCTACACTTAGTTGAATTTGCTTACAATAATGGCTATCGGACATTAGCCAAGTTGATTCCCTTCGAAGAATTATACATAAGAAAATGCACAACCCCGATTAGCTGGGATAATCTAGTTGACAGGCTTATGATGGGACTGGAAATGCTCCAAGAAATGGAGAAAATGGTAAAAACAAGGGTACAACATAATTTAAAGGAGGCCCAAGAACGACAAAAAATCTACGCAGATTTAAAAAGGAAACACCATGAATTTCAAATTGGGGACCATGTATATATGAAAGTCAAAGCAAGGAGGAGCTCTCTAAAGCTAGGAAATTGTTCAAAGTTGGCACCTAGGTTTTGCAGCCCCTTCAAGATTTTAACTCGAATCGGACCTGTGGCGTATCAACTAGCACTTCCTACAAACTTAAAAGTTCATAATATTTTTCATGTTTCCTTATTAAAAAAAGTATATTCATGATCCTACTCACATCATTGATTCAAACATGATGCAGGTGGAATCAGAAGGCGAGTTCCAAGAGGAACCTCTAGGCATTCTGGACATGAAAGAAACAATACTATGGAACAGAACCATTGCCCAGGTAAAACTGCAATGGAATCACTTTAGCCCTGAGGAGGCCACTTGGGAATTGGAGGAATATTTGTGGAAATCTTATCCAACCCTATTCCAAGAGAGGAATGAACACTGAGGACAATGTTTTACTTAAGGGGGAGAGGATGTAATATCCTCAAATTTTAGAATATTAAATTCTAAGTGAACTTTGAAAAAAAAAATCATTTTTGGAAAATTCGGATTTGGAAATTGTTTTCCATTTATGGAAAATCCAAATTTGGAATTTTTATTGTTGTAATTAATTATTTGATGACTGTTGGGAAAAAATTTGACTTTCCCAACTCTCCTCTTTTATTTGACACATGTGAAAGATTTTTTTTTAATAAATTAAATGCTAGAAGACAAATAGAACAACCAGGTTAAAAATAGTTGACCATGACTCCATGAGTGGGGAGCGGGTTTGAGCTACATCAAGGATGATTTTTAGAAGTGACAAATGTGGAATTTGACCACTAGAAGCCCCTAAACATCAGGGATTTTTAAAGTTGTGAATTTCCCGAGGAGGGAAGGAAAGACCTAGGCACAAGGATGCATATTAAAAAAGCATATGGAGGAGGCAGGATGTTTCTTAGTATGTTGGGAAAAGACAAACTATTTGTTGTTACAAGCACTTTTAGTGTGAGGAAAAGGATTTTCTGATAAACTATTTGTTGTTATTAGCACTGTTAGTGTGAGGAAAAGGATTTTCTAATCTGTGGATGGTGACTATAGCTAAGGAGGATCATTCAATTTCCCCTTATGGACTCATGGTCAGGCTAGGGGTTGAACAGGGCAAGTGAAATTGGTTTTCTTGTTCTATGGTTTGGTGGAATGTGGTTGTTCCATTTGTATTCCAACATCAGGTTTTAGATATATATCTTGACTTGCATTCCTTGTCAATGTTATGTTTATGATTTTTATTTGTTAGGAATATGATGGCTTAGTATAGTTAAAGGATACTGAATATATTGTTTATTTGAAATGTGATGGTGGTACATATATATTGAATTTCCATTTAAATCTGTACATACACAATTACCACAGAGAATAGATAGAATGAATAACAGTCTGAATACATTCCTCATTACCACAGAACTATAGTGATGAATTCAAAGTATCTTTTAAAAGAAACCATTGTATTCAATCGATCATTGTTCAAATATTACAATTGGAGTACCATAGATCAAAGACTCCACAACCTCTTGTATTGTAAACATAGTGCTAAGAAGTATACACAAAATCTGTATGTAACCGAAGTAATGCGCACATAGATCAGAATTCGGATACCTTTCGAGAAAGATGTTTCCTTCATCTGATTACCTCGATTTGCACAACCTACAAAAGAAGAAAAATAAGGTTTTAGTAAACTATGCTAGCATTTTAATGGAAATCAAACAATAGAATAAGCCAAGGACAAAACTTAGCTTGAGTTCATAATTAAATCAACGGTTAGCGTTAACTTCGGCATTCAACGCTTCGAGTGATTTCTGATGTTAGAAATTGGTTTCCCCAAAGTACATATTCTTGAAGTGATGTAACTTGCTCATGTCACTGTTGACTTGGCATTGGCCAAGTGGCTTCCACGTGTCACTTAGATTCGTGACTTACACGTACCTGAAATGTCAACTTCATCTTGACACTTGTCATCATATGATTGTGCCACATGTCCTTGCTAACGTGGTCTGCTGACATAGATCTCCCGTCGTGACACATGTCCTCCTCCTAGATCTAACGACTATGATTAGTTCTAGATCAATGGTCTAGATTCATTTCATCCTTCGAGAATTTGGGTTATCTGCTCCCAATTATCAATTCTTCTGAAGTGAGATTGCCCGAATAAAAACTCGAGCAACTTGAATTCATCTAACAGACCATCTTTGACGCAAAAATCCTAAAACGATCCAACGGTTGTCGATATTTTGGCTATTTCGGGATCTCGTGAATTCTTGATCAATAACTGTGATTAGTTCTACATCATTGGTCGATATTCTTTTCAGCATTTGAGACTTTGGGTTATACACTCCCATTTCCCAAATCTCCCAAAGTAAGTTTTGTCGATTAAACCTCGATCATCTTGACATCATATGATGATCCTTTTTTTAACCAATCCAACGGTCGATAATTCTCTCGGAGTAGATCAACGATTAGGGATGATTGTGGGTTCCCAACTTGCACGACGTTTAAAACTATAGTTGAGTTTCATAATGGAAATTGCTTGTTGATGCCAACCGTAGATCTATTAGTGGGTGACCATTGACGGTTGGTGTGGACTGCGAAACTGTAACTTGCGTGTGGTTTAGCCTATCACCCAAAATCTACAAGTTGAATTTGTGTGATTATTGGTAGATCAACCATAGTTGTCGATTTTTGAATCGATGAGATCTGACGGTCTATAAAAATTGTGGATATCGAAGTTGTGCATCAGATAATTCTACAGGGCAGTCCTCCAATCCAAACCACGGTTTCCTAGAAGGGGTATGTGTCAGCATGGGGATAATTGTGGAACGATCGGCGAGTTACTCCAAAGCCACCAACCCATGTCCTCGAAATTTGAAAAGTACTAAAGTTGATGTGATGTTTTCAGTATTTATTAGTTCAAGCGCAGAGACCATGGGACCGAGTGGACGCGCGACGCTTGATCCCAAGGTCCAGGAACTTGGTACTGTAGAGGACTTGTGTTGCAGTTGCATTGATTCGAGAACTCCTGGAGTCCAGATTTAATATCGACCATTGATCGGGAGAAGGTATGTGGCAAAGGATATCACAGTCTGAAGACTGGGCACTCTGAAAGGTTGGAGAGTATGGACAACCTAGAACTTCCAAAGCACAGAGTTCCATAATAAATCCCAACCTCGGTTGTTGAGAAATTCATGGACCGTTGATCCACTCGACTTCGTGAAGTTCACCAATTTGACGTTCGGTATAAATAAGGCACGAAGTAGCAAGAGCTTCTGAAGCCGAAGTTTCAGAGCCTCTGAAGCTCTCAAGGCTTCGAATAAGCACCTATCTTATAGCACCAGGTCACAGACCATGGTCACATGCAATTGAGGCATGAAGAAAAAGGGCTAGTGCCTTAAAACTGTGTTAAAGAAGGGAAAAGAAGTTAGGAAGGAAGCTCGTGGGTTTCATCTAGTTTGAACCTACATCAAAAGAGGTACTGAAGGCCTGGGAAATTTTTGATAGGGTCACCAAATTATTCAATACAAATAAGTGTATGATTTATAATCCAATAACGACGCTATAATGAAATATAACAATAAGAGACAAGTGGAATTTAAATCTCCTTCAGCCTTTAAGAGGGATAATGACAAAGAATAAAAACTGATATCCATACATTAAAGGAATAAGATATATATAATTGATTATCTCTGTGTCGCAAACAATGTTGGAGATTCAAGGGACTTTAATGAACTCTAACAAAAAATATATATATTTGGGAAATTTGGGGTACATTACAACCCTTAGGATCATTTCAGAGGAGTGTCACAATAATAAAATCAATCTCCTTTGTTGTTTCGTTGACTTTAAAAGATCTTTTGACATATCGCCTAGGAAGAACATTTGGAATAGGTTGGGAGAGTTAAAATTTCCTTTTGAGTTGAGGATTGTTGTATCAAGGTTGTATGAGAATGTTATTTCCAAGTTTATGAACACTAAGGAATGGCTAGAAAAAATTAACTATAATATAGGAGTTTTAAAGAAAGTTTGTCCCTTGTCCCCAACCCTTTTTGGCATGTACACTGACAAGTTAGAAGATTGTTTGGAAGATATAGGTTGTGTCGACCGAATTCTCATTGGTATAGTCATAATTCTTCTTCTTTATTTCAATGATATTTTTCTTATGGTGAGGAGTCCCTATCACCTTGGAAAGAAACTAAGAATGATCAAGTTATTTTTCTCCAATACAAGTATGACTATTACTAATAACAAAACAAAAATTATGATAATTAAATCCAAAAAGAACACCTACAATACTTTCATATATTACTTGATAACAACTTGGAGGAAGTTCCGTAATACAAATATCTTGGAATCGATATTCATCGTAAGCTCAAATGGAACTATAGCATTGAGAAAATGATAAATGGAGGGTGGAAAGATTATTATGGGCTTGAAAAAAATTTTAAATCGACGGGCCTTTCAATTTGGGATAAGAAAAAACTCATCCTCAAGACTCTCATTACTCCTGTTATTTTATTTGGATGTGAAGTTTGGAGATGTAGTATCTCTAGAGAATCATGGAGTATTATGGAACACATCAAAAATAATTTTATAACTTATAATCTCAAAGTTGAAGGAAATTAACCCTATACTATCCTCCTCATAGAATTGACCCTTTCCCACATTGAGAGAACAAATTTGACTAGGTAATTAATGTGTAAGAACAAGTTAAACAAAATGGAGGACAATAGGCTTCCAAAAATTTCTTCAAACTCCATCCAAAGTCACCTTTAGCTCAAGTGGGGATGGCATAAGGATGTCCATTCTTGGATAAACCATTGTAGAATAAATGAAGAAATATTTGTACCGAATAAGGATAATATTAAAAATATTATTACATCTAAATTAAAGGAGAAATTGTGGTGCGATAAAGTTAGAGAGAAAAATAAAAGTAACATATTATAATGAGGTGATCAAGCGTAATCTATAAAATGATAAGTATCTATGTGTTTTGACTAATGTAAAGAAGAAAATCAACATTGTTAAAATAATAACCAATTCTCATGAGCTCCATAGTGAAACTAGGTGTTGGAAAATCCCCAAAACTTTGTGGGGTAACAAAATTTGTGATCTTTGTGACAATAAGAGAGTTGAAGATGAAAATAATTTCCTCTTAAAATGTCCATCCTATATCAATATTATATCTCATTTTCAAAAGATCTGTCACACTAGAAACCTTCTTAACCTTCTAACTCAACAAAACTATGGTGATATTGGAATGCTTCTCTTAATGTTTTTTGAGAACTTAAATAAAATTCTAAAGAAAGATAAGTAATCCATTACCTTTTTAAATTCCACCAAAATAGACCAAATTCGGTCTCATTGGACATTAATCATCATCATCATCATCATAATATAATTAAATTTATAATTTTATCAAATTTCATTTTTTTAAATAAGCAGTGTAGATCCATCTTTGGATCTATTAGGCTACCAAGATGCATCAAATTCCTTGAGGTACAAAACTTGAATAAATGTTGCATCTCCAAGGATTTGATGCCTCTTGACCTATGATAGATCCAAAGTTAAGATGGATCTACGTGTTTGTGTGTGTGTGTGTGATATTGAAATATTAACTTGTTACTAATATTTTTTTAAATGACATGTGTTAACTCCATATTAATCATTGAAGGAATTACACATCTCCCTCATATGGAGAAGTAGAAAGCACCTATGTGGGGAATAATATATATATTTCAATTACTCTTTCTCTAAGGTGAATGTTGATATAAAATTGTTTTACTTAAGGTGGATGTTAAAATACTTTTTAAAATGCCACATGTCAACATTCAATTGTTATATATATATGGCAGAGGGTTGAAGATGAAAATCACTTTCTCTAGTGCCCTCCTTATACCCAAATTAGATCCCAATTTCAAAATATTTTTCACAATACTGACCTTCCTAACTTTCTAAGTCATCAAACTAGAGTGTTATTGGAATAGGGTCACAACGAAGCCAGACACCAAATTGGTGTATGATACCCCCTTGTTTGTGGGACAAGGGACCCCCTCCGCCCGACGATTTGACTGGTAAAGTCTACGGAGGTATACATACCCTACCCCCCTCTGGATTTGAACTTGTGAGCTCTTAGGAGGAAACACATGTTCTTAACCATTAGGCCCACTTAAGCTATATTATATAATTTTTTTTTTATTAATATTTTTTTTAAATTCAAGATGTCAACTCCATAATATTAAATAATGAAAGAATTAAACACAAAACATCTCCCTTGTATTTAAAGAAAAACATCTTTGAGAACAATAGTTTTAAATTAATTTCCAAATACTTTATATCATGAAAAATTAAAATATAAAAACTAAATAATAACATATACATAAAAAAATTCAAGTTAATTTAAATAACTTCTTATTTAAACTTTTCACATTTTTCAATGAGATTCAATTGAGCTAGAGG
This sequence comes from Picea mariana, assembly GCA_032191745.1. Lineage (NCBI taxonomy): Eukaryota > Viridiplantae > Streptophyta > Pinopsida > Pinales > Pinaceae > Picea > Picea mariana. Next base: position 187,912 of record JASDQU010011636.1, on the reverse strand, counting down.
ATGTAAACATATATCATAACATGTCGTTAGAAGATGCAAATATGTGAAAAGAAATGCACATTTTTCCTCTAAGAAGGGTCTTTGGACACAATAGTTTTACATAAATTTCCAAATACTTTAAATCATTTTTAATTTGATTTGAGAAATTAAGATTTAAATTTGATTTGAGAAATTAAAATACACATTAATAGAGAAACTGAATAGTATAATTTTAAAGAAACAAAATAGTATAATTTAAGGAGTCAAGTTAATTTAAATTACTTCTTATTTAAAGTTTTCGCATTTCTCAATGAGAGTCAATTGAGTTAGAAGATGTAAACATATATCATAACATGTTGCTAGAATATGCAAACATACATCATTTACGGACCTGCTATTATACCATTTTAAGATAATTTTTTGTATTAAAAAACCGATATTTTCAATGACATTTAAACGTTAAAGTAAATATTGTTATTATTTATTATTTATTTATCGGCCGTTATACCATTTTAAGAGTAATTTTTTTTAAATGAAAAAAAATTATCTCTTTAATTACATTGTAATGACATTTAAATGTGGAAATAAATTGTTTTTGAACTTCTCTTGAGTTATGGGTTTACATTGTTGAAATGACATTGTAATCACATTTAAATGTGGAAATAAATTGTTTCTTAACTTCTCTTGAGTTATGGGGTTGTGGTTTAAATTTTTTATTAAAAGACTTTTTTCTAGTTATATTTTTAGGGGATTTTTGTAGGATATCTAGCAAGAAATTATTAGATCTATAAATTTATAAATTTAAGTGATTATTTTTGTATAATCTAAGTGTCCATTATTTTTTTAGTATGTTGAATCTATTTCTACATTCAGAAATAAATTTTAAACAACAAAAGATAGTAATTTCATACATATTTTTGTCACCAAATTCCAATCAAAAAATCATTTTATAAAACAATTTGTATTGTTGAAATGACATTTAAATGAAAAAAATAATGTTGTTTTTAAGTGCAATTGTAGAATGTTTAATGGTTCTTCACTAAATATTTCTTAAATTGATAAAGATAATAAGCCATAGGATTAATGAAGGATATCTTAATATATGTTGTTGAATCGGTTATTATTCTATTATAATTAGTAATGATATTTTGATTTAAGGATTTAACATTTTGATATAAATTTGTCTAAAATAAAAAAAATTGTTATTTAAATTGTATTTTTAAATAGACAAATAAATTCAACATCCTAAAAACCATAAAACATTCAAATTATACAAATTTAACTACTCAAATTTACAAATTCATCAATTTCTTACCCCATTTCACAAAAAATTACCCATATAATATCATCAAAATAGCTAATACAACCTCTTCTTCAAGTTGTTCTTTCCTTTGCATCCAAGAATTTATGGAAAGTGTACGCTCAATTCGATAATCTGCGAAGGAAATGGTGTGTAAAGGAAATTGCCTAACGATAAAAATTTCAACTTTTTCCTTAAGACTAACAARTTGCGATGACCACCTGCCGCATTTCGTGCGAGCATTGTACGGAGCCAAAGGAGTATGATAGGCTTTATTTTAATGATAATGGCGGTCTCCTCAAACATCGCCGCGTAACATCGTAGAAAACATATACAAATGATATTTGTTTCGGTGTAAAAACTACAACCATGTTTACGAGAATCGTCAACGCTCCAAAAAAAAATATTTGAAAATAAAGTTAATTTGATTAAATGCTTTCGTATTGTATAGCCAAACACGTGGCACCATGAAAAGGCAGTTTTACAATTTAAGATGGATGACAAAAACCTGAACGCGAAGAAGAGTGTGAAATCTGGCCTTAATACCGAGGAAACGAAACGAAAGCGAATCGATTGACATTATTCACGGTGAACTTTTACATGTATCTGGATTTATTTTGTCAAGCACGAATCGAATATAGTACAGATTGTGCACGGCAACAATGAAATAATGATAGTCAGAACTATGAAGGATCGAAATAATGAATGTTTTGTGGAAATGGGGAAATCCAATAGGCTTTCGGTGGCAGCAATCTATAAAATCACAGGCCCAGAGAAACAGATGCTATTCAAAGCCGCTGGTCGATGGGTAAGTTTCCTTCGATTGCTTGAAACGACGATGAAGCTTATCATAAAATATCTGCTCACTCTGCAACGATCTACAGGATTATAAATTAGCCATTTCGTGGAACCAAATTGCAAGCTTTCTGCAGGCGGCGAGATTACAGATTTGTGATCCAACTCGCCCCATCAATGAAACTGGTGCTCACGAAAGGCGCGGCCTCCTGATCACTCAGGTCACGCGACCATGAAACTCTTCCTTTATCGCTTGCACCAGGTCCAGAACATTTGTACAGGCCATAAAACACAGTCCTGCACATAGACAATCAAGAGCAATAATATTATTAGAATGGGATACTCATAGTGCATGCATAGACGTGCATTCGATTTGCTGAGATGTGATAGCTTACGAATCTCTGGTGGGATCGTTCCAATCATTCCATCCTTGCGGGAAGATAATGCCAGCAATGTACGTGTAAGCAAACACTACTCTGGAATAACGTCCCCATGCCCTGCCGAGGTACATTAATCCACCCCCTGTAATCTTGCAATTTAGGAAGACGTAGCCAGTGTCTTCTCCCGAAGACCCTCTCATCTGAGCTGTAATTGCGCCATTTAGCATAGGGATGGTATGTAGATGACATTTCTGCAAATAAACAACCCCGACATTTTTTCACGAGCTCTGAAACAGTAAAACAATATTAAAAATTCTGTTCACGATTTGAATTTTGGTTACCTCGTATACAGATTGTCCATCACCGCATATGAAATCTGCGGCACCTTCAATGTAACAGTTACTAAAGTAATGCCTCCCGCTTTCATCCAACACAGTGTCTTGATAACCCAGAAATCTGCATCCGTAAAAAGCAGAACGATCTCCCGTAATCATCAGCGCCACAGCTTGATCGCCCGAACCATATGAATTCTGCGCGACAACTCTATACTTATCTCAATATTCACTACAACTATATTATAGTTTCATCTGAATTAACAAACAAATACCTGGATTGTTATGTATCTGGCAATGAAATCTGAAGCCGACACCGTCACCGTTGCGCTGTAAAATGTCCCCCCGGTCGATTGCGCATTATCATTCCAGCTGATGATGGTGGTGTTGGCGCTAGAGCCACTCAGAATTATGAATGGCTTCTCTGCAGGAATCGCCACCTTCTCCCTGCTCACATTGAGGCACTAACACTTCAATTTCTGATTGCGAAAGCCTCGTTTCTGGCCATAATTTGATCTATAGAAGCTAAATTCAGAGGACGTTTGATAATAAAAAAATATCACATTTCATCCTGAATCTATGAAATCCATTATTGTTAAACATTTTGAAGTTCTTATCCAAAATCATGCAGGTCTCCCTAGCCAGGCATCAAATCAGCTACTTTAATTTCTAGATTTTGAATTCAACGCGGATGACTTCTGTGAAGATGCTTCAAAGCCCTGCATCAAATACCTATCAATTCATAAATTTATAGTGTTGGAGTCTTATTTTCTTATAAAACTCAAAGTGCTTCTTTCAATTTCTCACCTGTAAGTGCCGGGTTTAACACGAATTAAGATCCACTTCGTGTTATTCGCTGGAACTGCATTGATGGCAGCCTGGACCGTTGTGAAATCCCCGTTGCCCTTCACCTGGGATACTACTATAACTCTGGCTACGTTGATCAGTTTTCGCGACGATCTGCTATGAAATTCCCTGAGATCCCTCTCTCCATGACCGTCACGCACAATATGGCGTTCAGTTATCCGACCGATCGAATACGCAGGTTGTAAAAAAAACACATGGAACGCTGCAAGGAACAAACTGATAACTACTAATCTGTTACAGTTGGCCATGGATATAACAACCGCGCGAGATCCAGGCGAGATTTGGAAGAAAAAGATAATATTCCACCAAACACGTAACGAGATAGAAGACGAACACTTGCATTCTAGACCTGTTAATCAATGGTATATATATCAACAGAAGGCCAAGTAAAATCAGGCGAAATCTGCTGAAAGTCCTTGAAATTGCAGACCTCCTTAAGGAATCGATAGCCGCCGGGCACATGGGAGGAATCTATGGACAGATGATCACAGTGCAACCCAGAGATTGCTTTCTTACAAAGTGTTTGACATGTGGGGGATGAAAACATATGGAAGCTTACTAGCTCTCATTTAAAAAATGCTCAATCGCGGAATAGCGTGGTCGACAATCTTCTGGTTCCGCGTGGAATACAATGTGAGAGGCTTCATTCATTTGAACTCTGAATTTTTTTTTTTCAGCAGCCTTTCATTTTGCATCTAAATTGCGCATGAATTTGCGGTAACCGCTTTCTTATAAATTTGTTGTTAAAGGTAGGTGAGCAGACTTTGTGATAGCAATCCTTATCTACCTCTCCTCCCAACGTGACTTAGCGTTAAAAACAAGTAACGCGTATTTGCATTCAAACGTACACTCTCCTTTTATCTCTCCAATATCACGGATCGTGTTTTTCTTAGCATGTGCACTCAAGACCCAATTATGGCATCAATTTATGAAGAATATGTCTCGTTTAGAATTAGTACACTTCAAAGTACACGGATACAGATTGGCGTACAATTGTCACACTTTTTAAGTGAAAGGATTTTGAAAGTGTTATTACATGAATTTATCCGAAGAGCCACTTGGGCCCTTTAAGGACTACGATTTCCAATTCTTTCCTGTGAGGGTTTAAATATATAATAAATCAAATAAAAATAAATATTGAGAAAAATGATATTACTTTAACTACATTTTGTGTAAAAAATTGTGTAATAAATCAAATACATTTCAGGACTTTTATGTATAATTAATCAAATACATGCTACAATTTAGGATTCCATATCATACCATAAAAATCTATAAACAACTTGTATATTAATACTTGCATAGTTACAAATATGTAGTAGTAGCATGCAT
>JASDQU010011636.1:106201-182907 GCA_032191745.1 Picea mariana | reverse complement strand
AACCCTAATCTGATGGCTATGCATTGAAGATGCTGGCATATTCTTAGTCGTCATCCAAAATCAATGGATTAGATTTATTGTTCATAACTTTCTTGCATTTATCAAGGCATCCGTTAACATGTTTACTTTTTAACATTTACCTAATCACATTAAAAAATTACTGTAAGGATATGTAATTGCCACATTCCATTTTGCTAGTACTTTAACTACACTTTGTGTAAAAAATTGTGTAATAAATCAAATACATTTCACGACTTTTATGTGTAATTAATCAAATACATGCTACAGTTTAGGATTCCATATCATACCATAAAAATCTATAAACAACTTGTATATTAATACTTGCATAGTTACAAATATGTAGTAGTAGCATGCATCCACAATAGGGATGGCATGGGTTTTGTAAAGTGTGCCTAATTGGTACTTAGGTTTGTGTCAGATTTTTCAATGAACTTGTTGAGTGGTACAAAATAGTGCTTTCATGAAAATAAAACAACAAGATAAAATATTATTATCTATATTTTAGATTTTGTATTATATTATAAAAAATTATAAATAATAGGTATATTTACATAGTTACAAATATGTAGTGGTGGCATGCATGTTGATGGTGCAAGTGGGTCATCTTTAAACCCCTCTTATCCCTTTCGTAAACCTATTCACTTAACTGGATTGAATTTTCATTGTTTAACATTACCGTTAATCGACTATCGAGACCACCGAAGCACTGAAGAATAAACTCTCAAACCATCTCTTTGTTTTGTTAATTGACCATCAGGCCCTAGGGTACAAATAATGCACCCTTTAGAACTTTACTACAATCTGATTTAACCGACCATTGGGCACCGAGAATACTTGTCCAACTAATCTTCTGATTGAAAGTATGTCAATCGGCCACTGACACAGCAGAATATCAAGCCACTAGGAAATTTAAGACTGGTCTTTTTGATGGATTTAAAGCTAGTCCAATTACCAATCATCTTCAGTCATCGATCTCTTATGATGATCAACGATCCAATCTTCTCCTTCTGAATGCATACTCGTGGACACTTTGCCACGTCACGAGATCCATGATTCCCCACCACCTTTACATCACAGTGAGGTTCATAGGAACTTCATTCATAGTTCTTGATATCACTTCTCATTAGAGATGAGACCTATTCTACTTATTCTTTACCCACGAAAACTCAACCTAATCTTATAACCCACATATCATTTCAACCAAGGATCAAATCTCTCACATAGCCGACTCCTTTATCTTAATTAATCATAGATGAAGAAGAAGTAAATTTTGCACAACCAACATCCAAAATACTTTAGAATGAAATCAATTCACAATAAGGCATAATCATTACTCAGGAATCAATTTAGGATTATAGCCACGTAATGCAAAGAGACATTCACACACAACTCGGATGCATAAATACAACATTCTATTAAAAACCTTTGTACATGAATTCTATAAAACTCATAAATACCTCTCTATCTTTCTCCTAGCTCAATTTCACAATTTGGGTGCTTCTCTAGCCTCGACCACCTCTTTTCTCATGCCCGTAGGATTACATATTTACCTATGGAAGATAATCTTTCATATTACCTCAATCTCCAATGAATCTCCATGAAATCTATAACTAATTACTCAAAATAGAAACCTTTAGTTACTTAGTTGTATCGACTAACCACTCATTGACTAAATCGACCTTCTAGACACTTTCTTATATGTACACAAGGATCTCATCCTATTAAAAATATTTCTCCTTTTAGAGGCTCGAATTACAAGATTGTTTGACTAGGGATAGATGCTCCTGCATCAGACTCCCACGGTACAAAAAGTTTCATGACCACCTAGTCATGGTAGTACATTTTTTGAAGTCTAGCTCGGTCTCATATCTTATGTTTTTGATGTCTAATTACTTGTTTGTATTGTTTCTTCACCATTGTTTTTAATCTTCTAAGATCACATATCTTGTTTTGTTGTTTTCCACTTGTTTTTCCATGTTGTTGTTGCATTTATTCACGCATGTTGTCGGCCTAATGCTCCAATAGATTGTATATCCAATTGAAAAAATTTCTTGAATATTTACACAATGCTTCCACTTCAAAATCCATCTCTTCCCTCTATCGGTTCATATTGTTTTCTTCATTACATATGCAGTTTGTTGCTTCTTCTTATGCATTATATCTTTCTTGAATATTTTATTTATATTTTGTAGCCTGGTTAGAATTAGTACTTTCATTCTCTTCATTGCCTTCCAAGAAAGTTATTTTCTCTACACCTTCTCTTTGTACATGAAACAAAATTTTGTTTTTATGAGATAATTTTTCATGTTCTTCCCTTATCTCATATTCTTCAGTACTGTTCTTTTTTGGACACTTCTTAGGACCTATTTGAACTGTGTTTATAGTCTCTATATAGTCTTCCTCAACCTTGGGATTGATCATCATTTCTTCTAGAAGTTTTAACTCTTCATCATAATATGTTGGCATGGCATATTCAAGTATTATTCTTCAATTGCTTTGTCCTTCTTATGGCTATCTTCATAAACCAGTTCTCTCTTATTCGTTGTGAGGGAAATATTATACGTCTATTTTTCTTCAGCACATGCACTCTTTGAATATGCATGACCTCTCTCTTCACTGTTTTTAAGAGACAAAGTTGTCTCTTTCTCTGTTATGACAGATTTATAATTATGTCCTTCTTTTATCTCTTCATGAGGAAATTCTTTATCTTCCTCTTCCTTTATGACAACTTCTAGTGGTTGCCTAACTTCATAACCTACAATCACACACAATTCATTAGTTTTAAAAAAACTATACTCCTTTCTCTATATTGATACGCTTGGCATCTCTTGCTTGTGTTGATCCAAACTCCTATGACTCTTAATAGGTCTCACATCAACATATTCAACCTCTCTAAGGATTGGTCCTTTCTCTAGTTCACAAATGTTAATTTCTTATTTTTATTCCAGGGACTTTTATCCATACTCAGTTCTACTGAGTCTCTCTTTTGTCCTCAAACAAAAATACATCTTGTGCTTCAATTTTCTAACAAATAATTTCACAATATGCCACTTGACCCTTCTCCTTAGGTTTCATCCATAACTCTAGTCTTCTGCATTTTCCTATAGAAACTCTTTCAACACACTCAATCTTTCTTTTAATCCAGTCATCTCTATGTCAAACTCTTTGAGATATTCTTTCTTCCCTCTATGGAATTATCCTCCTTATGAACCCTCAATCTGTCTATCTCTAGTCATCTCCATCTCTCTGAGCTTCACAATGCTCAACAATGAGCTATAAATAGCCTCTATAGTAATAGGTATTTTGCACCCTACTACAAAATACCTCTCCAAATTTCTCTTTTGAACCTGTCCTTTTTGTATCTTTGGTTCCCTCTACTAAAACCTCTAATATTTTTATATTCCTCTAGAATTTTGCACTTCTACTCACAATATCCTAAGAGCTTCACCTACTCTTCTCCAACTTCACTAGTTGTAAGGGCTTCTAACACCAATCTCTTCTTTGCTACTACCTACATACACATATTCTATATCTAGAATTTAACTAAAATATCAAATGGATTTTTACCTGCCAACTCTCATAAGATATGAACCTTTGTTTTCTTATCTTCATATACTCTCATAAGATATGAAATTTTGTTTTCTTATCTTCATATCTAATGTTATTTCCAAATCTTAAAACTTCTTTGCGGTCCATGTAGGACTCTTGCTGCTACCTGCCTAAAACACACAATTTTTTTAACTAAATTTGACTCAAATTGTAAGACCCATTTACTTGCAATATCTTCTCCAATATCTTTTCCTCTGTAATATTTAATATCTTCTCCAATATCTTTTCCTCTGTAATATTTTATGTTCTCTTCTATCAACTTCACTTAAACATGTAGGGATTTCCTGCTCTGATACGAAAATTGATGGCATAATTGGGTCATCTTTAAACCCCTTCTCATCCCTTTCGTAAACGTATTTACTTAAATGGATTTAATTTTCATTGTTGAACGCTACCATTAATTGGATACCAAGACCATTAAACCACCATACCATCATCCCTTTCGTAAACGCATTTACTTAAATGGATTTAATTTTCATCGTTTAACGCTACCATTAATTGGCTATCGGGACCATTAAACCACCATACCATCATCCCTTTCATAAACGCATTTACTTAAATGGATTTAATTTTCATCGTTTAACGCTACCATTAATTGGCTACCGGGACCATTAAACTACTATACTACCAGAGAATAAAATCTTGAACCTACTCTTTACTTTGTTAACCGACCATCGGACCCCGAGGTACAAATAATGTGTCATTTAGAAATTTATGATGATATACTTTAACCAGCCACTAGGCATCGAGAATACTCATCTAACTGATTTTCCGGTTGAAAGTATGTCAACCGGCCACTGACCCACAGGAGTGTCAAGCCACCAGTAAATTTAAGACTCGTATTTTTTAGGGATTTAAGATCTATCCATTTACAAATAGGTTTTGTTCATTGATTTCCTTCGATGATCAACGATCATATCTTCTCCTTTTGAATGCATACTCACGGACACTATGCCTTGTCACCAGATCCATGATTCCCCATCGACTTTAGAGTGGGACAAAGTTCATAGGAACTTTGTTCCTGGTTCTTGATCTCCCTTTTCATTATATCTAAGACCAATTCTCATTAGTCTTTACTCATAGAAACTCAACCTTGTCCTACCCACGTATGATTTGAACCAAGGATCAACTCTCTCACATACCTAACTCCTTTAATTTAATTACTCATAGATGAAGAGGAAGTAAATTTCACACACCCAACATCCAAAATACTATAGCATCAAATCCATTCACTCTCAAGCATAATTGTTACGTAGGAATCAATTTAAGATTATAGCCACCTTAGTGTAAAGAGACATTCACACACACCTTGGATGAATAAATACAACATTTCTATTAAAAACATATGTACATGAATTCTATAAAACTTAGAAATACTTTTCTATCTTTCTCGTGACCCGATTTCATAATTTGGGCGCTTCTTTGGCCTTGGCCACCTCTTTCCACATGCCAATAGGATTACATATTTACATATGGAAGATAAAATTTTGGATTTCCTCGATCCCTAATGAATCTCCATGAAATATATAACTAATTACTCAGAATATAAACCTTTAGTTACTTAGTTGTATCGACTAAACACTCGTTATCTAAATCGACCTTCTACACACTTTCTTATATGTACGTGAGGATCTCATCCTCTTACAAAGATTTCTTCTTCTAGAGGCTTGAATTACAATATGGTTTGACTAGGGAGAGATGATCATGCCTCACATGTACAATAGGATGGCATCAATTTTGTAAAACACCCCTTATTGGTGCTCAATTTTGGGTAAAATATCTAATAAGACCTTCATTTCAAGAAAGAACTTCCACTCCCAGGTATCATGGAAAGCTTCAGAACGTTGCAAACAACTTGAGAAACTTCAATGAAGAAAATTGTAAGAAAAAAGATTGTGATCAGCCAAGAGGTGCAAAGCAAAGACCAAGAAGGACGACTCCTCTAAGAATACAAATGGTGCCCAGGTATCAAAGCATTTTTCAAGGTTATTGATACACTTGCAACAATTATGGTCACAAGGAAATCCATTACATAGCTCATGATATAAATACTCAAGTAACAAATAGAGGTACGTGTTCTTTTAAAATTCAATGTTACAACTGTCTTAAGTATGTGAACATTGCAAGATATTGAAGACAAGTTTGGAGAAGGAAGAAGCAGCCTCAAATCAAGATGATTGAAAAAGAAAAGGAACTAGCTTCTAATGCTCATATGAATGGAAGTCAGGAGTATCCATGTGATGAAACATAACAAAATACTAATAGTTCATTCCAAGAAGTCCCAAGTATTGAAGAGGACTATACACATAAATTTTACCAAGTCATTGGAAGGAGGATGCCCAAAGAAGTTTCTAAGGAAGAATATGAAAGAGTCTCGATTGCACCAACTATAGAATAATTATCTATTACTCAAATCAATGATGATGAATTTAATGTTTATAATGACCTACTAGAAAGCATAGATGATGAGATGAGAACCATGCTTGAAATAATTAAGGAATGTGATCTCGGCCTAAAGGAGCACTGATTTCAAGGAAAGATTGAGGAAAGTGAAACACAGTTTATTCCTATTAAGATAGAGGGTTGATTTGATGTTATATTTAGACACATTTTAAGATTGAGGCTACACTCTTCGACATTGTAATGGCAGAGGTTCCCATAGTGATTTGGGACAACCTTGAAGAGCATTGAACCTAGTATTGATACGCTTATTTGGTTGAGAAGAGATGTGAGAGCTATAGATGGTAGTGACCTACCTTGCAACAAGCATACCCTGTGTTGGAACAACAATGGTTAGTGAAAATACATGAAAGCTAAGGAAGAATTACTTGAGGATGATGCTAAAGGAACTAGAAGATGATGCTCTGGTTGTTATTATTTTGGACAGTCATGAAAATATAGAAGCATAATGCTGCAATGATGAACTTGATGATACTTGAAAACAAGTTGTTGAAGGATCGTGAAGAACCCCTTGAAGTGAACTTAAAATTCACGCACATATTCCTTTCTACAAACATATTTTGGAACAGTATGAATTGAATTATTGAAGTTCTTAAGTTGATCCAAGTACTACATATGACTGTGTATTTGGCATTGAAAATAATTTGTTATGTTTGAGGCGCAGTTATGATCCACAACAAAAGTATTTGATTGATGAGTATCCCACTCATTTGTTAAGGAATTTCTAAGGAATTACTTGAAGCATGTTAAAGATTGTTTGTGATCAAATGGACAAGAGTGGAGATGCAAAAGATTGAGAGAAGAATTAGTTTGGTTGAGATGATTGTCATCTAGGCCTATTTGTTACCATTAAAAAGGAAAATTATGTTGATAAATGGAACTAATATAATTGTGACAGGGGGAGCAGCCCCAAGGATACGTATAGTGGATTGGATCATGTGAAGTACTTATTGAGTAAAACGAGAAGTGACTGAAGGCAGAGCAAACTGAGGATAGACTTAAGTTGACCAAGGATGATTTTAAGGATGGGGATTTATTTTAAAATGTAGAAACCTTGGTGAATCTTACTAGTCCTTCTTATGCCAACTATAAAATGTTTGGCGATATTTTTGTAAAAATATTCAAAATTCCAAGGATTTTATATAGTTTGTATAATTTTGGCGATTTTTAAGGTTAAATAATTTTATCCTATAGAATTTAGGCGAATAATTTTTAGAATAGAGAATCGTTTTTTGGGAAAAACCTTAGAAATTTAGCCCCTAAAATCATCCCTAAAGTTGACAGTGGACAGTTTGGAAGAAGAAGACATAGAAATGTTTACAAGATGATGATATTTTTTAAAATCATCCATTGAAGTCAGAAGGAGGGAAAAATAAGTCAGACAGAGAATGAGAATAGCTTCATCAAGTATAGGGATTCTTTAAGCAGAACCTATAAGTTAAAGAAGGTTGAGCACTAAGAATAAGCTCAGTAAGAATAGATTCATGATGACTACTTGCATATTGTGGTGTTGTATATGATCATATATTTGACATTGAAAAATAGTTAATGAGAACTAGGCCCGATTATGGTTCATGACAAGAATGATTGTTTGTTGAATATATTTGTAGCATCTTCAGTTTTAGTTGAGCTTGTGAAAGATCTCTCATGATTAGTTGGACTATGATAAGTTCCATAGTTCATTCCCACATTATCTTAGGGGGAGAAGGCCAACATAGATAGCTCATGAAGCAATCAACAACACTCTTGATAGGCGGATCAATAGATATGTCCTTGACATATTTTGTCAAAAGAGAGAATGACCAAGATCCAACTCAGGGGGAGTAGTATCATGAAAACCACTTGCAAAAATAATGAATATAGAAAGGAAACTTATGAAGTCTTGATGAATAAAAAATTCTAGAACATAGGTAAAGATCCTCGATGATTTGTAGCAATGTTTTGGTAGATCCAAGCATCTTGAGGCATGTGATAGGGGGAGCAGTCAAGGAAAAGAAGATCTCTTCAAACAACAAAAAGGTGAGGACTTATTGAAAATGAAGTACAACAAAGACTCCTTAGAATCATTTTCCATTGATGTCAAAGGGGGAGAAAAAAATCCTAGTAAAACAAGACTGTCAGAATTTTTTCAAATCTGATGATGAAGAAGAACTAGTCCAAAGGGGAGGTTAGCAATGCAATGATGACAAGCCTAATTTTGTTTTACTTAGGTGTTTCCATCAATTCCAAAGGGGGATATTATTGAGGATGTGTTTTCCTTGATGTCAATTAGGTTAATCATTGAAGTCCATGAATCCCCAATGATGGCCTAAGTTGTCTTACCAATTGGCAATCCTTGAGGAAACCCTTGGAAATATCATAGAGATCTTTAGGAAGTATTGTGGATTGAGACCTTTTTGTACTAGCCCTTGGAGCCATGAGTATTGGATGAATATGGAATGGAATTCCTTGCATAAAAATGGATCATCTTGGAGCACTTTAGAATGGCAGTGAAGAATCAACCCTTGAAGAATAGGATCAATCCTTAAAGAACATAGTCTTGTAGTCAATATGGGCCAAAGAGTTGAGGTCTTTAGTCCTCAAAGAAACCTACTAAAGGTCGTGAAAAGATCCTTCAAAACCCTTAAATGAGATTACAAGTTGACTCTTATATAAAAAGTTTATTTTAAAAAGGGGGAAGTTTGTTAGGTCGACCCTAGAATAAATTATTTTTACTTTTTATTTATATGTGAGGTTAGCCCTACTTTAAGGGTGAGATTTACTACAAATATAGGATGATTCACCTCATTTATATATGACCTTGAGAAAAATATTTGGACCAGATCTAAGGTAGCGAAGATTTAAGGAAAATGAAGATCTACAAGGGAGAAAATTTCAGAGCAATAAGGTAGAAACAAGGCAATTTTTCTAAGGTAGTAAGGTGTGGGTATGAGGATATTCTAAGGAAGACTCATGTGTACAAGGTAATATTTTATGATCTATATTGACATTTGTTGTAAGACTGTAAGGAAAGAACACAATGAAGATAATGGCCAGGTGAAGGTAAAGAAGGTAGTATATGAAGAGTATTGATCAAGGGTGATAGAGTCTAATTGTTGCAATTGACAAGGAAAGGGTTTCACCTTGCTAAGTGTGATTGGTTCAAGGTTGTATCTTTTATATTATGTAATAACTCTTTTGTGAGTTTTTGAGACAAGGTATGGTGGTGCTTGAGAATATTGGTGTCTTTAGTTTGTAGGTTGGTTCTTCTGGAGTGTGAGTTGGTGCTCATAAATCCATGGGGTTGGTGCCTTCTTCTAGTTGGTGCTAGAGAAGATAGGGAGTTGCATCTTCCTTTGATATGATGCTCATAAAGATAGGGGGTTGGTGCCTCCTTCCAGTTGGTGCTAGTAAATCGGGGAGTTGGAGCTTCCTTCAGGTTGGTTCCTATAAATTAGGGGTTTGGTGCCTCCTTCCAGTTGGTGCCGGTAAATCTTGGAAGTTGGTGCTTCTTGTGGATGTAATATTCAAGATATATATATTAAAAGTATTATGTGGTTTTCTCTCGTTTGGGTTTCCACGTAAAAATCGCTTGTGTATTGTGTTTGATGTTATGCATTGTTGATAATTTAATTTTTACATTTTGTGATTAAAAATAGTAAAATGTGTTCAATACTGATTCACCACCCCCTCCCCCCCTTCTTAGTATTGGTGAATATTCCAATACTTCCATGATAACAAAACAAGTTCAAAAAATACTTATATATCTATTTGTATTTGTTCATGTTTCATAAATTCACTTACTATTTTTGTTTTTTAAATAAGTCAAAACAACACTTATTTAGCTCCTTATATTTTTTCATATAATTACTTGATATATTCATTTACTATTTTTGTTTTCTATTTTCTTTTGATAGATCCATGCAAACCATACCACAATGTTTCCAAATTTAGTGCCAAAACTCCCAATTTACTTGTGGATCATATGAAAAGTAATATTGGTAAGTGCCATAACTATGAAAATGTTCAAAGAGGTGAGCACTTTAGAAACAAGAGTTTATTATCCTACCGTTTATACCAACATGGTGATGATGATGAATCCTATTTACTTGAATCTATGATAATAAGTATAAGGGTTTCATGCAACAACATAACACTTCACATAGTTTCATGACACCTAGCCCCACATTTGATGTTTAATCAAATTGCATATTAAATACATTCATTTACTTTGTATGATTTAAAATATCCTTAACAAAAACTATAAATCCATTACTTTTCTTTAGCTTAAAACAAAAACCACTCAAATGTGAATTGGAAAGAACCATGTCTATACCTAGACTTACTTGGACAAATGAGAAAATCTTGATATTTATTGATGTCTTAAAGTGTAAAAATTTGGGAAAACATCGTGGCCAAGAGAGATCCGAAATAAATTAGCACATGTCCTTAAACCATTTTTTTGAAGGTTTTGTCTAAAGCCATGGACCCTACTTCTTCCCCCTTCTAGATATTAAGGCGCTTGCCTTTAAAACCTTAGTTTCTACAATGTGGAAGGATATGAAATCTAAATCCTCGCTATTTATGAAGAAACTCGATAAAATTCCTAAAGTCCCTCTTCCCACCTCATCTTATTGTAATATGGCTCTGGATTTGGTAGATCACAACTTGATTGAATATTTTATTGGCATATAGTCATTCCCCATATCTTTGATGATTTGGGTTTAGTGAAACTATCAAGTACCGATCGAGGAAAAGGTTACTCATTTACTTATGTGGAAGAGGATTATATCCTTTGTGTTTGAATCCAAAGAAGACATTAATCTCATCATTAGGAATGGACCTTGTTTATTTGGTACTAGAAGAATTTACTTGAATCGATGGACCCAAAATTTCAATGTTAAGCATGATGTCCATTTAGTTGTTCCGGTATGGGTTCTTGTTCAACATTTACTCTTACATTGTTTGACCGAAAATAGTGTCCATAATATTGGTGATACCTTGAGTAGATACATCAACAAATATAAATCTAAGGATGCCATGTTTGCATGTGCAAGAATTTTTGTGGGAGTGGATCTTGAAAAGGGTATTCCTAAAGAAATCATCCTTACATTGGATAATTGGAAGAATGTCTGGCCCTTGGACTATGAGAAGTTACCCTTAAATGTAATACTTATCATAATATGGGCATTTCATGAAATATTGTAAAAAAAATATTTAGGCCACTCAACCATCCGAGGATAATGAGGAGAAATGGTAGAATGTACAAAAAAGGATGAATGTAAAGTAGTCTACCCATCCTTCTATTCTTAAAATTAGTCCCCTTGATTTAGGCCCATCGACACCCTCTAGATCCAAGCAAGTTAACATGCAATCTCATGTATTTGAATCTAACCCTCCATGCCTCCTATATTAGGCTCAAAAGTTTCTAAAACACACAAAGGGAGGAAGCAAAAGCTCACAATCCAACATGTAATTTTATCTCAAGAAGACCTAATTCCAATTTTTGAAATAATGGCTTCTTCAAACCTTGCTTGATTGGTCCAGCCCTAGTTTTCCTTCTTTACTTGAAAATTGAGAAGATCTATTCTCCTTTTCTAATGAGAATATTACATTGGATAAACTGGAGTAAATAGATAACATTTTTGAAAAATAATAGTACTCTATGGTATCCTTACCTCTAAAAATTCCCATGAAAAATTAGAGGAAGATGATAAGGAGGAGGATGAAATCTAGGAAAGGTTGCCAATGAAGGCTCACAGAAAGACAACCAAGGAAACAATTGCAGAGACGACCAATGATAAAAGAATATTAGGTATTCAAACTGTTGAAATGGGCACTTAACATTGAGAGGGGGGGGAATGAATCAGTGTCACAAAACTGTAGAGAATTTTTAGTTTTCACAATTTAATTGAACAACACATATTTATTTCATTTTCTCAATCAATATATAAAATAATAAATATTTTATTTATTTATTTAACTTGAATGAATACATAAAATCAATATTTGAATATTTTCATCTTCAAACAATTATGAGAGACCCAACTCTCTGTTACAAGACCTAGCTTGTAGTTCTCAGATCCAAGTGAAAAATGAGGAATCCAACCCTCATAACAAGTCCCAGCTTGTTGATCTCAGATCCAAATGAGATGTGAGGAATCCAATACTCATACAAGACCCAACTTGTAAATAGGCACAAACCTGATAGAATGAACCTTCATTCGATCCATTATATATAAATATATATACTTCAACAAATTCAACTACGCTTCTTCTTCTCACCATTCTTCCTTGTTTATATAGTCTTCCAACTTGTGTGAATTTGAAGCATTGTGTCTTTTGATATTTGAACCATTGTACCTTTTCATTTAAATGATAATATTGAACTTTAATTAATATCATTTTTCCTTTTTATTCTTTATTTATAATGTTTTAATGATTTAACTCTCTTTTAATCATGGCTGTGTATCAGTTCATTTGTCCTCATGAGTTTATCACATATGGATCAGCTCATTATATCGTTCTCACGCTTCTATTGTGTCCTCAATTCATCAACATATCATATTCGATCTTTCACCTATTCTTTGTATTGTTATGGTGTTAATTCTTTGTTGAATTACAGAGATGAAATCTGTATGAGGCACTTCCTTCAAACCATTTTCATATGACCATAGGCGCAGAACCACAAGCTTATTAATTTAAGCGTTGCCTCTTATTTCTCCCTTATTCCTCTATCACGAGACAAATGTTTCATGCTTCATAATTCTTCCCCTTTTCTTTTTATCCCCCATATGTCCAGTGTTGGGACCGTGTTCTCTGGTACTTCATCCTTCAGGACTTTAGGCCTTTGCAACCTTTCAAATCTCTTGAAGCATATTTCGCCGAAGTGCATATATGGATTTCACTAGTAGATTGGGTATTCCATATTTAATCTTCCGTGAACGGACGATCCTTACTTACCTAGAGGCTTCAATCACAATCGACAATTATGACTTAATAAAGAGTTGAGATGAACAATTCTCATTCACTTTGGAACTTAGACTATTTGTGGCTCCTGGACTCTGGAGTAGTAATTCCTCCGAAGTGATTACCTATTGAATAAGTCATAAAGAAGTGGTGACTGCTTGCTTTTGCATAACATCTCTACTTACGCTATCCTTCCACTATGCTTGATCATCCGTTGAGAATGCTCCCGAAGTAGATCAACAATTAGCATTACTTTGCGATTTACGTTTACTTTATCTTTCCACTATACTTTGATCAACGACTATGACTTAATAAAAGGTTGAGATGGATGGCCAAAATTATTCGTTGATCTATGTCTCAGATTGACAACTAAGAATGCTTATGAAGTTATCTTAGATCAACGATAAATGTTGACTTCAGCCTTCGACGCTTCAGGTGATTTCTCCTTCACAACCCTTCAATATTTCAGAGTTCATTTCACCAAAGTAGATCGGATGGTTGGATTTTACTTGCACAATGAACAGTTCTCGTTCATTTCGGTACTTCGAGACTTCAACTATTTGCTGGTGGTGAAACTCTTGAAGTACAAACTCCTGGAGTGATGTAACTTGCTGACGTGGAACTGACTGAGTGGCTACCACGTGTCACTTAGATTCATAACTTATGCATACATGAAATGCCAAATTGATCTTGACACTTGTCATTATCTGATTGTGCCGCGTGTCCTTTCTGATTTATTCGTCATATCATGGATCTCTTCATGTGGCACATGTTCTCCTCCTAGATGTAATGGTTTTCATAACTCTCGAAATGTATCTTAGATTGACGGCTGAGAATGACTTCGTCCTTCGATGCTTCGGGTGAATTTACATGTTCTCAACCCTTTTCTTCCGAAGTGGTCAGCACTGAAGTTGACCATTGTTCTGATCGAAAGAACATCATGTATTTTCCAGATCCGATGGTCCTCATTCACTTCAGGACTTTGAGGCTGCGACCTTCGGGTGAACTCATATGTTCTGAATCATTTTTCGCCGAAGTGGTCAGAACCAAAGTTGACCACTATTCTGATCCAACAACCATCATGTACTGTCCAGATCCAATGGTCCTCATTCACTTCGATACTTTGGGGATCTGACACTGTTTTTTGCTTAACCTATCCTTCCACTTTACTCGATCTAACAGTCGGTATATTATCCAAAGTGTTCCTTAGATCAGATGACTCATGTCCACTTCGGGACTTCGGCCTTCGCGTAATCTTACCCATTCTGGGCTTCTTTTCTCTAGAGTATTCAGTGACGGAGTTGATTGCTTTTGATCTAACGGTTCCCCTTTTTTATTCCATATCAACGGCTAATACTTAACTCTAGATAAAATCTTGATATAACGGCTGGGAAACCATCCGAATATCTTGCTTCAGATCTGATGGATGATATTATAATCCTTCACAACCTCTGACTTCACCTCGATCTAACAATCCTAGATTGTCCTGAAATAAGAATGAACGACTCATCTGTGCCATCTCTTCTGAGCTTCGATTAACATTATTTCCTTTGATCTGCTCATTGTTATTTCTCTCTATCTTTTAATAACAATTTGTGCATTATTTTATGCTCTCATCTTCAATCGTTAACTCTCCTGAGATATTAATTCCTTGTTCTTCATTACTTATTTTGTACATGGATTCCCTGCATTCTACCTCTCCCGAGCTTTAGAGTCATAGGATCACTATTGATCCTATCATCATCAATAATGATCACAAATTGTTTCTGCCACAAGGTGATCTTTGTCTTCTTTTGATTATTGTACATGTTGGACTCATGTTGCCATCAATGATAACACATAATCAACAATGCCAACAATTTGTCGATTTGTAATTAAGGGAAAAACACTAACTTCATACACAAACTCCCCCTGTGATGATGCTTCTCTCCTCTGAAGTTACTCTCCCCCTTTGAAATCAATGGTAAAGGGTTTCTCCCCTTATGATAAACCTTTGTCAGTGTGCATGTTGTTGACCAAAATACGGACTTGGGTAACTCCCCTTGCAATCGTGTTAAGTCTGCCATAACTGAATGACTCCCCCTATCAATTTGGTCTCTCTTCCTCTGACTGCTCTCCCCTTTTGTTTCTAAATGGGTAGTTCTTCCTGACAAGGTCTCTTCCTCTGTCAATTTACTAACTTCTTGTCTCAGTTCATTGGGATATTTGTGTTCAAATAAGTAGTCTTTTTTGTACCAACTTGTAGTGATCAAGTCTTTCAAAACTCAATCTAATTACTTTCTTATTTGATAACGAAAATACTCCTCCTAAGTGTTCACTGACTTTCCTTTGTCAAATAGAACAAGAGTATGAATCTTACTGATCTTTTTGATCTGCTTCTTATTCTTCTTTGATATTTCATTGGAATATCAATTGAGGATTGATACCAATTGATTTAATACCAATGTTGTTATCAATTTATTTTTGTTGAATGATACTCCTTGAACTTCTCTGCTACCTTTATTTTTCCTCTTCTCCCCTTTTTTTACAAAAAATGAAAAAAATTATATTTTCTTGCTCCTTCTGAGGTCATGCTCCTCTTTGTCTATTTTTCTTCTTCTTGTATTCTACAACTAACCCTACCAATGATTTTTCTTTTGACCACTAATATATAGATAGTCAATATTTTCCATATGTTAATTTTTTAAAAAAATTGCATGATCCTTTGATTTTATAGAAACCAATTTAATCTTTTTTTTTGTATTTTCTTTCTTTAGCTAACAAATTATGACATCATCATAATTTGATATTGTCCCATATTCTTCTATAGGCACTTCCTTTTCTTGGGCTTCATTTATTTCATATTGAATTTCACATTATTTATCAGGACCTTCACCCATCATGTTATTATTATTATTTTTTTCATTTTCAGATGTAATATCATCTTTCTTGCTTTCTCCTTTAGATTTTCTTCTTGATCCAGAATTGGATCTCGAGACAAAAATGGGTCCAAGAAGGCCTAAAAATCAAAGTTGTTAGAATGGCTTCACAATGGATGTGTGTGTAGGCCTCGTCGATACGAACCCAACTCAACTTGAATGGGCTCAAACATATGTCGTATGCTCAATATATCGCGGTCTATTCATTTCGTCAAACAAGCAAAAAAATTGTTGACTGTACAATCCGTACAGTGCCACGTGGAAGTTGACTGTGCAGGTCGTATGATCGTACAACTAATGTGGTAGGGTGCATTGGAATGTTGAAGTGGAAAGGTTGCTCACTGGGCAAGTACAGGTGGATGAGTCAGGGGGTGACATGTGGCACCACTACAAGGGTGGAACGTGGCACTGGATTACGTGACAGGTACAGTGGATGTTGATGTGGCAGAAACATGGCTAGAATATGGTTGAATCATGCACTGACACATGGTATTTAGTTGGTGTATGGTATGGTGCCACATGGCCCAGTCATGGGCGGCCACATGGCACCCATTCATTGGTTAATGTTCTGGAAAAAAAAAATTGGAGTCCATCAAGTTTGAACCGTGACCTCCATAGGCCCCAGAGTCTTCACATAGGCTGGGATACCAACCCACCTATACGGTGGTTCTTACCACTATATGTTTTCATATATGTTTATGTTGAATTTTATGTCTCAATGATGGAGGATAGGGTTGGGGCTAGGCCCTAGCCCCCGGCGCAAACCACCATACACCCCTACCATGTGACTTGTGGTTAATTGTTTAGTGCATGTTTCATTGTATCCCAACCCCTGATTCAAACTCTTATACGACGGTGCCATATAACTGATGGTATATCACTTCGTTCAGATGATAAGGGTTGGTGCCTGGTTGACTAAGCTAGCCCGCCAACCAAGGCACGAGACCAAGGGTGTGGGTCCAATGGCTAAACTATTGTTAGAGCATGTGGTTGCATAAGCATTGGGCCATATAGCCATGCCATTGGACCATGACCCTGAACCGAAGGGGCCAACGCACCAAGAATTTAGTGTTAGGCCACATAGAGGTGCCTAGGTGACCAGGGGCCCAAATATTAGAGGTTGTGCCTATATATTTTGCTAAATGTGGGTTTTATACCATATGATATGATGTTTTAGTGTTTTTCTCAGTAGTTTTGAGAGATTTTGGCCAATATTGGGGGATATTGGGCCCTTTTTGAGGCCAGATCTTGGGGAGAAGTTGGGAGGTTGTTACCCACTTCTACTATATATAAACTAGAGGTTCTTGAAGCCATGGGAGAGAGGTTCATAACAGATAAATGTTGAAGGATTGTTGAGCCAAAGCCATTTTTATTCAGGGAAGCCAACGAGGAGAGCACCTTTGCGAGCAATTTCTAAGAGCTTTGTTCATTCGATTTTAGTGTCGTCAGTTTTGTTGGGTTCTTGAGATCTGGTAGAACAGGACCAAATCAGTTTGTAACCCTTTTGTCACTGTTATGATGTAATTTTAATGCTTTGAATAGAAATAATAAATCGTCACCCACTGAGACAAAGGCTCGGAGACGTAGGTGAGATTTATGAACTCCGTTATCAACTTCTCTTATTATGCTTTGTTGTTATTCATGCTTATTTGTTCAGATCTGTATATTATCTTATGGTTTCTATGTATCCTCTTTAATTATTCCTCTTTCATTCATTTCCTAAATGGTAATTTAACTCATGCAAATTAAGTCAAGCATTGTCATTTAAAAGATCTTTTTGGGTCAAGTGGTATCAGAGCTAGTTGACGTTTGGTTTTTGAGTTTACATGATTACCAGGGAAAATATAATTCGTGGTGAAGGCGATATTGCTGAAGAGAATCCTGAGATTGGGTAGAGAAAGATAACTTCTCAAAGTGAGAATATGGCATCAGAAGAGGGACTTTCTCATGATGAGAAAGAGTTTCGAAAAAATTTCTTCGCCATGTCTGAGATGATGAAGGTTCTATATGAGGATTAATTGGAACGGAAGAGACCTATTCTAGGTGAATCTTCAAAGGGAAAAAGTGAAGAAGGAGAGGATCCTCCTCAAATTCCTCCTTCACCTCCTTCATATCCATCAACTTCTTCTTCTTCAAGTTCAAGTTCTAAATCCACTGCAAGAAAAAATGTCCATAAACATAAACATGAAATGCCTTTACTTAATCTTGATGTAAAATTTGAAGTACCTATGTATGATGGTGAAGTCAATGCAGAGAGACTTGATAATTGGGTTAGACAGATGGAGTTTTTATTGCAGTGTGAAACAAATCAAGAATGAGGCAACTCAAATCAAGATGGCATCACTTAGAATTCCAGGCACAACACTCATCTAGTGGAAGAGAAAGTTGAAAAATTGTACGCAACAAGTGGGTAATGTATTTTCATCATGGCAAGTTTTTGTTTCCACACTTAGAAAACAATTCCATCCTTTGGGTTATAAAGAGAAATATTTAGTTGAATGGAAAAGTCTTAAACTAAGAAAAGGACAAACAATGCAAGAATACACAGATGGCTTTCATAAGATGGCATTGATGTTAAATATTCCTTTACATACCCAAGAAACTTTTATGAAGTATATAGTAGGTTTACCTGCACATATTCGAAATACTATATTTATGTTTGGACCTACCAGTCTTGATGAGGTTTCTGTTCAAGAAACATACATTGAAGTAGGGAAAACAAGGGTTGGTGTATCAAGGGAATCGTCTTCAAGGAAAGAGAACAAAAGGAAGTGGAATGGCAAGAAGGAAAATTCAGTGGCAAGTAAGGAAGAGAAGCCCTCTTGCAAGCATTGCAAGAAAGAAGGGCATGATGAGGACCATTGTTGGCAATTGGATCCCGAGAAGAGACCAAAGTGGTTCAAAGAAAATAGAGGCAAATAGTTGTAGCAGCGACACGACCAACAGACTTGGGATCGGATTCGGGTGATGAATCTAAAGTCTCATTGGTTGGTTTGACAGGTAAAATTGGTGATGGATTTGGTTCTAGAATTAAATTTTTTCACATAAGGGTCATTATGAGGCATACTAAGGTTGACACATTGATAGATAGTGGATCTAAATCTAACTTGATTTTAGAAGAATTGGTTAAACAATTGGGATTTACCACTCAGATGCATCATAAGCCTTACACACTTAAATGGATAAGCAACAATCATCAATTGCACATAACAAAGCAATGTACATTAAAGTTTTCAATTTCATCTAAGTTTATGGATGAGGTAACATTTTATGTGGTGCCACTCAGTGAATGTGGAATGGTCTTAGGAAGTCCTTATTTGTATGATCACAAATCAATCTTCTACAGGGAAAATAATCAATATCACTTAATCAAAGCAGGAAAGAATATGTGGTACATGCTCATCATTTAAAGGAAAATCAATCTCTTCAAAAAATGGAACAATTAAGAAAGGCAACTCAAGCAAGTAACACACCTATAATTGTTTCAAATCAAGTAATTGATCATAAGCAAAAATGAGAGATGATTGTAGAATGGAAGATCAATCACACTTTGCTTCGAGATAAGCTAATGTTGTGCAAGTATTATAAACATATCATCTCATTTGCAATCATATTTCTCATGTTATCATTAGTACTGTTGTCAACATGGTTGATAGTGGCTTTAGTAAGATGTGACAGGGTACAAATGGCTAACAATATGCTGTTAGTTATCATGATTGTTTTATAGTTGATCTTAATGAGATAGATGCACAGGACAAATTTTAAAGACAGAGAACAAGTCAGGTGGCCTATCTTGCACTTGATGACTGGTCAATAACCTTTTGGAGGACCAAAAGGTCTTCAGTGGGGACGAATTGGATCTTGGGACCAAAATGGGTCCAAGAAGGCCTAAAACTCAAAGTGCTCAGAATGGCTTCAAAATGGACATGTGCATAGGCCTCATCGATACGAACACAACACAACTTGAACAAGATCAAATGAACGTTGTATGCTCAATATATCATGGTCAATTCATTTCTTCAAATGGGAAAAAAAAATGTTGATTGTACAATCTATATAGTGTCACGTGGAAGCTGACTGTATCGGCCGTACAACTGACGTGGCAGGGTGCCTTGGCATGTCGACATGGATATGTTGCTGACTAGGAAAGTATAGTTCGACGAGTCAGGGGGTGACACATGGCACCACTGCAAGGGTGAAAAGTGGAACTGGCTTATGTGATAGGTACAGTGGATGTTGACATGCCAGACAAGTGGCTAGCAGATGGTCGAATCATGCACTAACACGTGGAAGTTAGTTGGCATATGATACGGTGCCACATGGCCCAGTCATGGGCTTCCATGTGGCACCCATTCATTGGTTGATGTTTTTGAAAAATTTGTTTTGGATTTTACTGGGTTGGAACCGTGACCTCCATGGGTGCCAGAGTCTTCACATAGGTCGGGCTACCAGTCCACCTATATGGTGGTTCTTACCACTATATGGTTTCATATATATTTATGTTTCATTTTATATCCCATTGGTGGAGGATAGGGTTGGGGCTAGGCCCCATCCCCCAACGTGAACCACCATAGGACCCTATCATGTGACCTACGATTAATTATTTGGTGCATGCTTCATTATAGCTTAGCCCCCGATTCAAAATCCTATATGACGGTGCCATATAACCGATGGTTTATCACTTAGTTCAGATGATAAGGGTTGGCGCCTAGTCATTTGGGCTAGCCCGTCGACTAAGGCACGTGACCAGGGGCGCGGTTCCAATAACTAAACTGTTGTTAGATCACGTGGGTGCATAAGCGTTGAGCCATATGGCCATGCCATGGGACCAGGACCCTGAACCGGAGGGGCCAACGCGCCAAGCATTTAGCGCTAGGCCACATGGAGGCGCCTAGGTGACCAGGATCTTGAATCTTAGGGGCTGTGCCTATATATTTTGCTAAATGTGGGTTTTATACCATATGCTATGATTTTTTAGTGATTTTCTCCGCAATTTTGAGAGATTTTGGCCAATATTGGGGGATATTGGGCCTTTTTTGAGGCCAGATGCTGGGGAGAAGTTAGGAGGTCATTACCCACTTCTAGTCTATATAAACCATAGGTTCTTGAAGCCATGGGAGAGAGGTTCAGAACATATAAATGTTGAAGGATTGTTGAGCCAAAGGCATTTTTATGCAGGGAAGCCATTGAGGAGAGCACCTTTGCGAGCCATTTCTAGGAGCTCTGTTCATCCGATTTCAGTGTCGTTAGTTTTGTTGGGTTCTTGAGATATGTTAGAATAATACCATATCAGTTTGTAACCTTTTTGGCACTATTATGATGTATGTTTAATTATTTGAATAGAAATAATAAATCCTCACCCACTAAGACAAAGGCCCAGAGACGTAGGCGAGATTGACGAACTGCGTTATCAACTTCTCTTGTTATGGTTTGTTGTTCTTCATGCTTATATGTATATTATCTTATGGTTTCTATGTATCCTATTTAATTATTCCTCTTTCATTCATTTCCTAAATGGTAATTTAACTCATGCAAATTAACTCAACCATTGTCATTTAAAAGATCTTTTTGGATCACTTCTCCATATATCTCCATGAGATATTTTTCTTTTTGGATCTTCTCTTTCTAATTGTGCTTTTGGAGATTTTTCATCTCCTTTATTCTTCCAACTTTTATTAGGTTTTCTCACTAACTTGAATGACTTATTTAAGGATTGAAGTTTTGAACTCCTGTAGCTTTGGGATTTGTGCCCAAACCTATCACAATTGTAACATCTAATTGTATGAAAAAAATTTGCTGTGTGCCCAACAAAATTGCATCTCCAACATCTAACTGAGTTTTGGGATTTTCTTGTATATCCTTTCTCTAGTTTCTTGCAGTCCATTTCTTTATAGTCAAAGTTATGACAATAAAAGCAATAGCCATTGAAGGTGTTTCCATTCTTGATTTTATTTTTGCTTGAGAGATTTGTCATTTGATTTTCTTCTTCATTTTTACTTCTATAGCTTCCTTCCTTAACAAGGTTCATGGATTGTAATTGGTTTGTGATTGCACTGTTTCCTTTTGAGGAGGATGATCCTTTCCCATGTTTGTAAATGGTGCTCCACTTGTCACTATCTTCTTTCTTATTGTATCCAAGACCATTTTTTTCATTAGTTGATCTTTGACTGTTCCAAATCTTATCTAGGATAGATGAGTTGTTCTAGAAATTGATAGTCTTAGTTTTCTTTTCATTCAACTTTTTGAGATTGACTATTTCCAATTTCAACATGTGACATAATTCTTCCCTTTTGGATGATTGCATTCTCTGGGCTTCTTCATTTTTCTTGGCCTCCTTGAGTTGAATCTTTAGATTTTCATTAATGTATTCATTTATCTTCTTAAGGTTGATTATTTCTTATTTCAACTTGTGACATGTTTCTTCCTTTTTAGTCAACTAAATCTTAGGGCTTTTTCCACTTCCTTAGCATGTTCAAGTTGAGTATTTAGATTGATGACTATTACTTATGTCTCATACAAGAATTCTTTGCATTTAATAGTTTTTTCATATGTATTCAATTCTTCCATATATTTTGTTAGATCAAAAACTTTAGTTTTCAATATTTTGATTTCTTCCTTGTATTCTAGTTGAATCCTTTTGAGGTTGATGGATTCTAATTAAAAAATTTGGCATGATTCTTCCTTTTTAGTTATTTGGATCTTTTGGGTTTCTTCCTTTTTCTTAGCTTATTCAATTTGAGTCATTAGATCTGCATTAGCCCTGTCATTTATCTTTTTGAAGTTGATGTTTTCCAATTCCAACACGTGGTAAAAATTTTCTTTCATGGTTAACTGGATCTTTAGGTCTTCTTCACTTTCTTTAGTTTCCTCAAGTTGAGTGTTTAGATAGTTAAATAATTTATCTATTTCATTTAGTACTTCTTTTATTTTGTTGTCATGTTTTTTCAATTCTTCTATTTCCTTTATTAGATGATCAACTTCAATCTTCAATCTTATGATCTCTTTTTCTTTGTCCTCTAGATGAACTCTTTGTTCAAACTCTTCATGGCTAGATTGATCTAACTGTTGAAGTAACAACATATATTTCTGTTGAAGTTTCTCCAACTCTTCTAGAGTGCACATAGTTGTGTACTGAAGATTGTCAAAATCCTCCACAGGAACTTTAATATGCATATAATTTCCTGTTTCCAAATGAATCTCTCCTATTGCAACTGCAACATCAATTTTAAGATTATGTATTTTTTCTTTAGTGATTACTAAGGTATGCCTCAATTCCTTGATGAGGTTGCCTTCCTCATTATTGACTGAGTTTTGCATCCAATCCTACATTTTATTCTAATTAGAAATGTCTTTCTCTATATTTTGTTCTTCAATCTAGTTGGAATTCTCCTTTTCTTTATCTTGTTCCTTATTTGGATACAAATTATCTTCTTCTGAGTTTTGTTCTTTATTCTAACATGAATCCTCTTTATCTGGGTCTTGTTCCTTACTTTGATAGGATTTCTCTTCTTCTTATGCTTCATTCTGATAACAGTTTTCTAGTTGGATTCATAATTCTTTAGCAGATTTGTAGTGCCTTATCTTTTCTTTGACTTGGTCTGACAATCCATCATGGATTGATTTTAAGGCTAATGAATTCTTTCTCCTTACTTCCTTTGTAGTTTTGGTTTTTCCCTTTGAAGTAGTTAAGTGCCAAGGATTACATACTACCGAATCCCAAACTCCAGATCCTCTTGACTTCAAATATCTTTTCTTATTTTCCCTCCATGGTGAATAATCTGTTCCATCAAATAAAGGAGCTTCATTTGTGGAGATAAAATTTTGTCCACCCATTTCTTCTGAATCTACCTTCCAGTGTTTAAACTGTGTTGAAGGCACCCGCTCTGATACCAATTTTTGAAATGGACACTTGACACTGAGAGGGGGGGGGGTGAATCAGTGTCACAAAACTTTGGACAATTTTCAGTTTTCACAATCTAATTGAAAAAAACATATTTATTTCATTTTCTCAATCAATATATATAAGAATACATATTTTATTTATTTATTTAACTTGAATGAATACATAAGATCAATCTTTGAATATCTTCCTCTTCAAACGATTATGAGAGACCCAACTCTCAGTTATAAGACCCATATTGTAGTTCTCAGATCCAACTAGGAAATGAGGAATCCAACCCTCATAACAAGTCCCATCTTGTTGATCTCAGATTCAACTGAGATGCGAGGAATCCAATCCTCATACAAGACCCAACTTGTAAGAAAGCACCAACCTGATACAATGAACCTTCATTCAATGCATTATATATAAATATATGTGATTCAAAAAATTCAAATACGCTTCTTCTTCTCACCATTATTTCTTGTTTATATAGTCTTCCAACTGGTGCGAATTTGAAGCATTGTGTCTTTTGATATTTGAACCATTGTACCTTTTCATTTAAATGATAATATTAAACTTTAATTAATATCATTTTTCCTTTTTATTCTTTATTTATAATGTTTTCATGATTTAACTCTCTTTTAATCATGACAGTGTATCGGTTCATTTGTCCTCATGAGTTGATCACATATGGATCGACTCATTATATCGTTCTCATGCTTATACTTTGTCCTCAATTCGTCAACATATCATATTCTATCTTTCAATTATTCTTTGTATTGTTATGGTGTTAATTCTTTATCGAATTATAGAGATGAAATCTGTATGAGGCGCTTAATTCAAACCATTTTCATATGACTATAGGCACATAACCACTGGCTTATTAATTTAAGCGCTGCCTCTTCTTTTGACCTTATTCCTATATCACAAGACAAATGTTTCATGCCTTAGAGTTATTCCCCTTTTATTTTTATCCCCCATATGTCCAGTGTTGGGACCATGTTCTCTGATACCTTGTCGTTTGGGACTTCAGGCCTTTGCAGCCTTTCAAATCTCCCAAAGCATATTTCACTGAAGTGCGTATACAGATTTCACTAGTAGATCAGACATTCCATATTTAATCTTCCATGAATGGACGATCCTTACTTATGTAGAGGCTTCAATCGCAATTGACGATTATGACTTAATAAAGAGTTGATATAAATGATTCTCATTCACTCCGGAACGTTAGCTATTCATGGCTCTTGGACTCTAGAGTAGAAATTCCTCCAGAGTGATTACCTATTGAATAAATCATAAAGCGATGGTGACCTTTTTTTTTTATTAACACCTCCACTTGCACTATCCTTCCACTATGTTTGATCATCGGTTGAGAATTCTCTTGAAGTAGATCAATGATTAGCGTTACTTCGTGATTTACACTTACTCTATCTTTCCACTGTACTTTGACCAATGACTATGAATTAATCAAAGGTTGATATGGATGGCCAGGATTATTCATTGATCTATGTCTCAGATGGACGACTAAGAATGCTCCTGAAGTTATCTTATATCAACGATCAACGTTCACTTAGGACTTTGACGCTTCGAGTGATTTCTGCTTCACAACCCTTCAATATTATGGAGTTCATTTCGGTGAAGTAGATCAGATAGTTGGATTTTACTTGCAAAATGAATGGTTCTCGTTCATTTCGGTACTTGGTACTTCAAGAATTTGCTGGTGGTGAAAATCTAGAAGTACAAACTCCGACAGTGACGTAACTCGTTGACGTGGCACTAACTGAGTGGTTTCCATGTGTCACTTAGATTCATAACTTACACATACCTAAAATGCCAACTTCATCTTGACACTTGTCATTATATGATTGTGCCACGTGTCCTTGCTGATGTAGTCTTGCTGATGTGGATCTCCTCATGTGGCACATGTTCTCCTCCTGGATCTAACTATTTTCATAACTCCTGAAATGTATCTTAGATAGATGGTTGAGAATGACTTCATCCTTCGGTGCTTCAAGTGAATTTACATGTTCTCAACCCTTTTCTGTCGAAGTGGTGAGCGTCGAAGTTGACCACTTTTCTGATCTAATGACCATCATGTATTGTCTTGATCTGATGGTCCTCATTCACTTCAGGACTTTGTCTGAAATCATATATTCTGAATCCTTTTTTGCCGAAGTGGCCAGTGCTGAATTTGACCATTATTCTGATCCAACGACCATCATGTATTGTCCAGATCCGATGGTCCTCATTCACTTCGGGACTTCGGGGCTTCGAAGTTCATCTTTTCTTTTCCTATCATTCCACTATACTTGATCCAATGGTCGGTATATTATTCAAAGTGTTCCGTGGATCGGACGACTCATATCCACTTCGAGGCTTCGACCTTCAGGTAATCTTACCCGTTCTGGGATTATTTTATCTGGAGTATTTAGTGTCATAGTTGACTGTTGTTGATCTAATGGTTCCCCTTTTCTATTCCATATCAACGGCTAATACTTAACTCTAGATCAAATCTTGATCTAATGACTGGGAAACCATCTGAAGATCCTACTTCAGATCTGATGCTTGAGATTTTAATCCTTCCCAACCTCTCACTTCACCTCGATCTAATGATCCTAGATTGTCCCGAAATAAGAATGAATGGCTCATGTGCATCATCTCTTCTGATCTTCGATTAAAGTTCTTTATTTTGATATGTTCATCGTTATTTCTCTTGATCTTTTAATAACAGTTTGTGCATTCTTTTATGCTCTGATATTCAATTGTTAACTCTCCTAAGATCTTAATTCCATGTGCTTCGTTACTTCTTCTGTACATGGATTCTTTGCATGTTACCACTCCTGAGCTTTAGAGTCATAGGATCACTGTTGATCCTATTGTGATCAATAGTGATCACGAATTGCTTTTTCCACAAGGTGATCTTCCTCTTCTTTTGATTATTTTACATGTTGGACTCATGTTGCCATCAATAACAACACATAATCAATAATGCCAACACAAGCACTATAGAAAGGTTAGTAGGAGCTATATCGAGAATCTCTAAAAACCATTGGTTAAATAATGAACATAGTCTCCTATAACTATAGAGGCTTGGTAGGTCATTACAAAGAGAAAACATTAAGATATCTAATAATATCAAAGAATCCCATTATCCTCCTCCTTTAGAAGATCAAGATAGAGGCTTCTACAACATTAAAAACAAGAAAACTATAGTAGAAAATTTGTGAATTTATAGAGGTCACCTTAAGAGGCACATATGGGGGACTCTATACATTATGTAATAGCCCCCTCCGTATGGAATTCTCTTGTCAAAACCAGCACTAGTTACTAGCAAATTTTACCCATTAGAAAATAGTAAAGTGATTCAATGTATTCAGTGTGCACATGTTGGTATCCTATAAAGAAAAGGAAGATAGTTGGTCCTCTATGTCGACATTTAAGGAATTTGAATATTTTGAAAATAGTGTCATTGCATAATATTTTAATGTAGCTCTAAATAACTATGAAAAAAGAGTGGTAATTTAATTAAAGATCCATTATAGAAAACAAAGGAAGACTTGATAAAATAATGGGACATAGTTGATATAAAATCGATCAAAGGGAATTTCACATGGTGTAACAATAGGCTCGGGCCTTGCCATATAGCAACATTCCTTGATCTCTTTCTAATGCAGAGTGAATTTATTTTTAATAATAATCTAATTTACTCTAAAATCAAAGTATGGGAAGCCTATAATCACAAAACAATTTATTTAGAAACACTAGACTCCCCATACAATGGGCCTCTACCATTTATACTTAAGCCCCCTAGCATTAAGATAAAAGGGTTGTGGAAGTAATATTAGAAGAATGACTCAAGTGGGTCCGCAAATCTCATGTCTACATCTGGGAGCAAAAATTAAAGGATGTCAAAATTTCTCTCAAAGAGTGAGAAAATAACATATATACTCCTCTCAAAATTGAGAAAGTGGACCTAAAAATATAGATGGAATTTATATATGATATAATGGAGGAAGAAACCATAATTAGTGAGCTTCAAAAGGAAGAAAGTATCATGCTTCAAAATATGCACAACATTCATAGATCCGAGGAGGAAATGTGGAGACTCAAATCCAACAATTTATGGTTAAATTTATGTGATAAGCATACCTCTTCCTTTAACAGATAAGATAAATCCAAAATTAAAAAAAACAACATAAAAGAAATATCCCAAGAATATGGAACCAAAATCAAATATTTTGTGGAAATAAAAGAGGTGACCAAGACTCACTTTGAGGATGTGTATTAGAACATGAGGAGGCCAATCCTACCATTACTACATCAATGTTGTAGCACATTACCTTAGTTATTTCCGTTGATGATAATGTTGAGCTAATAAAAATAATCAATGAGGAGGAAATTTGTGGCTCAATCTAGGGTCACTAGGCTTCACCTTGTTGACCAATATCTTATCGTGTTCATTCATAAAGGGTGGTTTTAATATTGTGAAAAATAGAGTCAATATATTGTAGGTATTTCGGGTTGGGGGTGTGTGTATAGGTATTGGAGGGTATAAAAAGGGGTATCTAGTAAAAATAGGAGATATCTAGTGAACATAAGGGTTTTTTGTTTATTGGAAACATGTATTAGGAGGGGGTTAGAACATAAAGATTTTGGGATGTTTTTATTAACATATAGTGAATTTAGAGGTATTCTTCAATATATGATGAACATGTTAGCACTATGTAATTTTCTTGGCCATGGGAGGAAAACTATGAATTTAACCTTCAAACCACCTTTAGGCTTGGAATCTAGCCTTTCCAAACCAGAGAGGGATCTCTCATTGTAAACTAGGCTGAATGGCCATATCTAAAATGGAAATAAGGTTTGTGAAAAGATTGGTGGCAGAGATAGGATGAGGTATCCATTGGGCATGGATTCAACTTTGTGGAAAATTGAATTATCAATGACTAGTTGGTGGAACTATCAATGAAACGAAGGCTAGGTAGTTGACAATCTTTTAGTGAAAAGGTTTTTGTTGTGTAAAGGAAGAAAAAGGAAAACATATAACTATAATCAGAGCACCAACTTGGATTAACTCTTACTAAGTTAAGAAGAAGGTGTAGTACTTTAATTGTTTTAATCTATAACATCAATATTAGATGAATTCCAGACCATCACTTTTCAATTTAAGTACATGAAGTTTGCAGATAAAATGAAAAAATGGAAAAAATGAGAAATACAAACATATGAAAGAGATGCACACTTCAAATTACCAACACAAGAATCTTTGATTTGAAAGTACTATACTTGTACACTAATTTTCCATTAAAATCCAAAAAAGGCTACAAAATGCTCAATAGAAAATGCCTTCTATGCTTTTGCCCACCCTTAGTCAATCAAAATTACAAAAATATATATAAAAATCTCTTCCTCAAGCTAAGGAGGTCAAATTCAACCACTTTCCTAGAGTCTAGATTCAGCTTCATTGAAAATAGGAACTAACTAGCTAAAATATAGAAGTCAACTTATTACATTAAATGCATCATAACAACTTTGACTAAAAGGACACCTAACTCTCTATCTTCATTCCATCAAGCTCTAAAATTGTTATAGGCGATCTGGTATAGGTGGAGATTCCATGAGGTGAAGTTGGATGATGATTTGGCTTCCCTATCATAGTTGCGTAGCATGTTCTTCATTTCGCTGCGCAATTGTATTCTTCAGCACTTGCGCAACGTGTTTGCACAACGAAATTTTTGCAGTGACTATTATTTTCTTTTCTCTCAAACGGTAAATTGGGTCGAGATGATTTTTTTTCAGAAAATTAATATCCTCATGATGCTTCTACTAGAGAAATTTGGGAAACACCCAGTCCATGGATCTCACGAAAATCCAAAAATTTATGTAGATGACAATGGCTCATTTCTCAAAAACAATGAAGCATTTTGACTTGAAATTAAGTGAGATTATTCATATTACCTTCATGCATCTCCTATAAAACTTTCATGGAAAATGGGTGCATGATTTAAGAGTTAGGATAAAAATACACTTGCATAGCAAGCTCGCTATGCAACTGGAAACTACAACACTTGCGCAACGAGTTCCCTATTTCCATTTTCTTCTCTTATTTGACCTCGAGTTGGAACCTAATGACAATTTACTGACATATGAACTTGAAATCACATAATATTGAGCTCTGGAAACATTCATCATTCCTTAAAACACTGATTTGTCCATCAAAACTCAAAACCCTAGAAGCTATAGGGTTACAAAATGAGACTTAGCTTCATGTTGATATAACCTATATATATTCATGTGTTGAAGTAGCTTTAATATCACCTTCAAACTTTCCTATCTCATCCAATATGTGTCCTCCATGATGAAACCCATCTCTGCCAAAATTGACACTTACAACACTTGTGTAGTGTGCCCACGCTATGCAATTTCTACTTTTTCTTATCTCCAATGATAACTGTCATAGTCTGGACTTTTGGGGTTTTTAATTTATGTATATGAAGAAAATAATCTTAACAAATTAAACTTGAAAAATAATTATTATGAAAAGATATATAGCTTGCAAGTTTAATAATAGATGCAAAATTAGGGTTTGGGTTTTATCCCTTTGCTTATGATGAAAAAATATCAAAAAAGACAAAAATGAATATTTCTAGCTCAATGATCTTACACCTCAGCAACTTCTATAAGAAAGTGTAACTTCCTCTTAGCCTCATGATCAATTTCAATTTGTTGTAGTCTTNCCCGCGTAAAGGTAAATACATTTGTACCATTTTTTTTTTGTTATCAATGGCCTCATGACATTGCTTAATGATGTATAATGAATTCTTCATGTGTTCTCTTTTTTCCTCCCTCAATTGGATGATAATATCTTGTGATTGCCTTAACTGAGTTTTGACCCTTTTACTTGTTCTCTCAATAAGATGTGATAACATTGGCTCCAATGTGGATGGTGTCATCCATGTGAGGCGAAAAAGAATTCAAATACCTGTGCCTGATCCATTGGGTTGGTCCCAACTAAAAAAATACAAACTGCAAATCTGCAACCAACTCATTATGCACTTGAAGACAAATTGCAAACTTGAACTATACTATACATTGCTAAAGACTACTACTTCCATCTTAAAACACATACTAAAAAATGACAAAAGAGATGTTGAAACTGTTGCGCTTATTTAGATTGTTACCTACACTAAGCTACTAAATGAACTTTCCAAGTCAATTAAAATAAAAAACCTAGTGTAGTCATGAAAGTTCTTTGGTTGTTGTTTGATCTTTTTTCATGTCCTTCAAAGGAAAAGTGAGAACCCTACTTGATGGAAACTTTAATGAAAACTTGAAAACAAAATCAATGATGATAAAATCTAAAACTTTAGGACTATTTACCACCTACAAGGATCATGCAAAAGGATCCTGATAAGAATTAAAATTGATGTTGAGGTCATCCAACATATTATGACTATGTTCCAGGTGATTTATATGTTGTGAATCCACCCTTTCATCTTCATTTTTTCTCTCATACAAATTTGATTTAGAGTTGTCATGAAAGGATTGGAAGTCTGCATAAAAATGCTCCAATAAAACCCTTGTTGGGATGAAAGACATGGCTAATTCTGACACCATTTGATCATAAATTTTATTTTCAGATTTACAATCGATCATAAGTTGCAAATTTTGATTGTTGAAACTCTCCATATATCATGCTACAGGCTCATCAAACACATGAGAAGATTGTTGCAATTTGTTGTCGATTTGTTTTAGTGAATCAATGTGACTTTGCATCAAATCACACTCCTATGCTTTAGTAATGACTTTAAAATTTTCTTTCAACAGTTCAAATGAAGAAAAACACAAAGGCAGAGAGTTACCTTCAACTAGCTCACTATTCTCTTCATGTTCTTCACCATGACTGTAATGTGCAGGCTATCTGTTTTCTTTAAACTGTTGAGTGTTTTCATTAGAATGTTGAAGTATAAAACTCCGTGGTGACAAACAAACAAATGGTTGTTCATAAAAGTCAACATCATAATCATCGTTATATTTATCATATATAGGCATGTCAAAAATCCCTACAATGTCATAACCAAGGAAAAATCTTGGAACACCAACTTTCTCTTCAATAGTCTGATACTTATCCTCTGCAACAATGACATCATTGAATACTTCAAATAAGTTCATGGAACGATCAATATTTTGCTCATGCTGAAAAAGATCAGGATGTAAATCAACTTCTTGTTTATGCACAATCTCATGTTCTTTTGTTTCACCATTTTTTCTTGCATTTGCAACATCCTCTAAATTATGATTTTGCATCCTATGACATGCTTGAAGTTATATTCCACTTCCTGGGCATCATAAAACATTTGTTGTAAGGTCTTAGATCTTATTTCCATCAAAATGAAAGACAAATATGGATGAAAGGTTGTTGCATAATAGAGCATGGAAGCAACTTCAATGGGTTGAATTTCCTTGGGCATGTTGTAATAAAGACTGGAAAACCTCCTATTGAACACATAGACAGTTTCATTTCTCTACATTTTCATGGCATAAAACTCTACAACACACTAGTCCCAAGACTTTCTTTCACCCAAAAACTTCAAAAAAGCATCCTTCAATTCATCCCATGAGTTGATTGATTCTGGATGAAAATTCCTAAACCATTCTTTGACATCTCCTTGAAATGATTGGGAAAGGCCTCTCAAACAAACATCATCATGTTCAACTTCAAAAAGGTCAAGAAAATTTTCAAAACCCTAGATGTGTTTTTCAATTGAAATCTTGTCAAGTATTCCATCAAACACAGGTAGGTATTTATAGTTTTTTGGAGGAAAAGCATGAAGAATAAGAGGAAATTTAATAGGTTTGTATCTCTCTTATTTTTTGATAGATGTAGGATTTGGCACAGGAGATATGCTATTTTCTTTGGTCTCATGAGGCTCATAAAACTGATCGTGGTCATCATTAGGATCATTTTCAAGATCAAAAGTGCAAGGAAAAGGAGATGTCTTTACATTTTTAAAAGAGGGAGAATCAAGTGCATATTTTTTATCATCATCTAAATGGAGACGATGATAGAGGATTATTTTTATGAGTTTAGGAAAAGATGCAAAGTAACTAATGAAAATGAGTAAGATGTCTTCAAAAATTTTTACACTTTGATACCTGAATCTTTTCCCTCCATGTTTGTGTTGACAAGGCTTGTCTTCCAGTGGAATCTTTGAATTTGGTTGCAACATTGGTTCAAGTTGCCAGGTGAATAGTTTACAGGCTTCTTATGTTTGACTGTTTTCCACCATCAACAATCAACCATAGATCCTTGTCATTCTTCTCCTAGGCAAAAATTTCACTTTCATTCCCCGGAAACAACGCCAAGATGTTAGCACTCCATAATTTTTCCAGTTGTGGGAGGAAAACAATGAAGGTAACCTTCAAACCACCTTTAGGCTTGGAATATGGCCTTTCCAAACTAGAGAGTGATCTATCGCTGTAAATTAGGATCAGTGGTCAGATATGAAATGGAAATAATGTTTGTAAAAAGATTGGTGGCAAAGCTAGGATGAGGTATCCATTGGGAATGGACTCAACTTTGTGGAAAATGGAATTATCAATGACTAGTTGGTGGAACTATCATTGAAACGGAGGCTAGGTAGATGACAATATTTCAATGAAAATGTTCTTTTTTGTGTAAAGGAAGAAAAAGGAAAAAATATAACTATAATCAGAGCACCAACCTGGATGAATTCTGACTAAGTTAAGAAGAAGATGCAATGCATTAATTTTTTTAATCTAGAGCATCAATATTAGATGCATTCCAGACCATCCATTTTCAATTTAAGTATGTGAAGCTTGCAGATGAAATGGAAAAAGGGAAAAAACGAGAAATACATACATACGAAAGAGACACACACTTCAAATTACCAACACAAGAATATGTGATTTAAAAGTACTATACTTTTGCATTAATTTTCCATTAAAATCTAGAAAAGGCTACAAAATGCTCAATAGAAAATTCCTTCTATGGTTCTTCCCTAGTCAAACAAAATTACAAAAATATATAGAAAAATCTCTTCCTCAAGATGAGGAGGTCGAATTCAATCACTTTCCTACAATTTGGAGTAAGATTCATTGAAAATAGGAACTAACTAGCTAAAATATAGAGGTCAACTTATTACATTAAATGCATCATAACAACTTTGACTAAAAGGACACCTAACTCTCTATCTCCATTCCATCAATATCTGAAGTTGTTATAGGAAATATGGTACAGGTGGAGAAGCCATGAGTTCGAGTTGTATGATGATCTGTGCACGATGTCACAGTTACATAGCGTGTTCTGCATTTTGCTGCGCAACTGTATTCTTCAGCACTTGCGCAACATGTTTTCATAGTGAAATTTCTGTAGTTGGTATTTTTTGATTTTGTCTCAAATGGTATACTAGGTCGGGTTGAATTTTGGTCAGAAACTTAATATCATCCTGATGCATCTACTGGAAATATTTGGGAAAAATCCAGTTCACAAATCTCAAGAAAATTAAAAAATGGATGTATATGATGGTGTCTCATTTCTAGAAAACAATGAATCATTTTGACGTGAAATTAAATGATATTATTCATATTACCTTCATGCATCTCCTATAAAACATTCATGGAAAATGGGTGCATGATTTAAGAGTTATGATAAAAATACACTTGCGCAACGAGTTGGCTACATAACAAGAAACTACAACACGTGCGCAACGAGTGCCCTTTTTCCATTTTCTTCACTTGTTTGACCTAGAGATGGAACCTAATGAACATTTACTGACATATGAACTTGAAATAACATAATATAAATCTCTGGAAACATTCATCATCCCTTAAAACACTGCTTTGTCCATCAAAACCCAAAACCCTAGAAGCTATAGGGTTGCAGAATGAGACTTAGCTTCATGTTGATATAACTTGTATATATTCATATGCTGAAGTAGATTTAATATCACTTTAAAATTTTTCTATCTCATCCAATTTGTGTCCTCCATGATGAAACACATATCTACAAAAATTGACACTTACAACGCTTGTGTAGTGTGCCCACGTTGCACAATTTTTGTTTTTTCTTATCTCCAATGTTAATTGTCACAATCTAAACTTTTGGGGTTTCTAGGTTATGTATATGATGAAAATAATCTTAACACACTAACATTGAACACAAATTATTATGAAAAGAGATATATCTTGCAAGTTTCATAATAGCTGCAAAATTAGGGTTTGGGTTTTATCCCTTTGCTTATGATGACAAAATATCAAAAAGGACAAAATTGAATATTTCCAGCTCAATGATATTACACCTCAACTACTTCTATAATAAAGTATAACTTCCTCTTATCCTGATGATAAATTTCAATTTATTGTAGTCTTTGTTTCAGAGTTATGTTTTCTTTCTTTAAAGACAAGTTTTGCTAGTAGATATGCTTGAGCTACCTGCATAAAGGTAAAGACCTTTCTACCATTCTTTTGTTGTTATTAATGGCCTCATGACACTTATTAATTATTTTAAATGCATCCTTCATGTGTGCTCTTTGTTCCTCCCTCAATTGGATGATATTATCTTATGCTTCCCTTAATTTATTTTGGAACCTTTTACTTGTCCTCTCAATAAGAAGTGATAATAGACCATACATTCTATGTCATGGGTTTGTTAAGTGGAGACCCCATGTTTGGGGTCTAGATCCTAAAAAATCCCTTAGTCCTAATGGCTTCACTATTCATTTCTATAGAGACTATTGGATATCATCAAAATTGACCTAAAAAGGATGCCATAGTTTGTGTAAAAATATTATGAAATTGGTGTGGTGAGAAGTCTCCCCCTGCGGGTAGGTTGACTTCCCCTCACTTTGGTTTCCTACAAGTGATACAACCTCTAAAAATTGGACACTAACATACTCAAAACAAACCATTATATTTTCTTGCGAGAGGGTTGAGAGAAAATGATAAGAGATATGTGCACTTGATTTATGACATTTGTCCTTGTCATTCCAATGGTTAAGCTATGACCCAAGCAACTCCCTCATGAAGTCAAGCCTGCAAGAACAAATAAATATTATCCTAATACTATATATGATTAGGTAATATCAACCCTGCCAATTGATAACTTACACCAAATAATCAAATAGACAATAAATGAACAAGAAAGTTTAAGAGAAATAGGCCAGTTTGTATATTCAATGAAAAGAAAGAAGTTTACAACCTAATGATGCTGCAATCCTCCAAGATTCCTTATTCATCCCTCGAACATGAATCCAATTTAAATTATTCACATAAACAAAGATTTGGCACTCCTTGACAAGATCATAAGTTTGGTATGCTTATTTTTCATCCCCCCTCACTCTGAAATGGCCTAGTTATATAGATGTAGAAAGGGTTAACCACTAGGGTAAATCAGGAACATGGTTGAGGATAAGGTGGATTAGGTTATGATTTTAGTTATATTCATGTCTATTATTTCTCCCAAGATAGTATTGAATGAGGTGCAAATCATATCTTTATGAAAAAAAGAAAAAAAACCAAGAACCATCCAGAAAGTCCTCGAAAGATGCCCCTAGGTTCATGGGGTTTGACCAAATATGCATGGTATCTCCCATAGAAGGGAAGACAAAGAGACTTGGTCACCCCCCTAACACTAATTCAAGGGGATCGTCTTTCCCCCAGAGTGAAAATGGGAGAGACCATGGTCAAATGAATCTAGGATTGAGTGCAAAAGGCCAAATTGTCAAGGTTTGAAGGTGTCTTCTTCTTCTTGATTCTCAAGGGGATGTAATGGATCATTCACGCATGGTGTTGAGGTGGAAACACTTAGGAAATTTTGACAAATAAGGTAAGAAAATTACTATAATGGACCATGGCATTTGTGATATTAACGTCACCGAGCAGAGTGAAGTGCGACACTTAGCAAAGTGACATGTGACACTTGGCGACACTTAGAAAAGGGTGACAAAATGGTGTATAAAATATTCCCCCCAAAGTGTGATATCAGAGGAGAAAGATCATGGTAGAAACACTTTGTAATAATGTGGAATCAAGCGACTGAAGTTAGAATACCTATCGAAAAAACAAGCAAACATCCATCAATATAAAAATATCATCCTCGAGGTAGGCATACCCATACTTGGAATAATCTGACTCAAAGCATGGACACCGACCAATACACTGTGAATCCATGAAATTAGTGAATAAGTATATGGACACGGAACATACAATGTGGATCCATATCTCGATGACTCGATCAAAATGTAGCCACGAGATTGTACACAGTGGAGCTACAACATGATAGAGCATAGCCACAGACAAATACAACGTGGATCTACGTCACAATATATATATCACAACTTCATAATCTCCATTGAAACCTAGGGAAGGAAGATAACAAAAAGAGTTTTTACTGGATAGTACCCCCATGGTCTTCAATATCGATCCCGAACAGTATGAATCTAGCCATGTGAATAGAGGTCTTGACATTGAACATATCAAAAACCGCATGATTACCAGTCAATGATGTGTATTGTTAACAAGTGTGAGGGAAATCACCAATGATGACAATGAATCCCAAGGTACCCTAGTACATCCCAAAGAATATGACTATATGTTCTAAAGTTGAACACTCATGGAATCAATAAATCAAGGGTAAATGATGTAAAACCACTGTTGAAAGTGAGGAAACCTACCATTGAGGCATGTAGGATCCAAGGTACTAACTGGTTTCTAAGTCTAATTCCCAAATAATGTGTTGATGTCGAAGGAAATAGACTCTTCGAAGGAGGGCCATGACGTATCCCCCATCATCGACAAGAAACAAATAAGGATAGTGATGAATAGTGATGGATCAAATGATGGTGAACTGACATAGGGGTGAAAATGTAGAGGTTGACTTCCCTTGAACATTTGGTGGCATAATGAATGACTTGGAAGCATTGACTCAACAAATAATGAAGACCAAGTATGATGATGTGACAAAAACTAATTGATCTCTTCGAAGAAGTTGAAAGAGTATGATGATGCATGGAATGAGATGAAAAAAAAGGGTTCTCTTCTGTAGTAGTCAAAAGAGTATGATGACACATGGGATTCAAACAAGTTCCATGTCCAAGGGAAACATCAAGTTTCCATAAATGAAAGACTTGACCCACTTTGAACATTTTTTACCCTACCAGATAGGCAAGTACCTCTTTGGTTTTTAGCAAGCTTGAGGAGGATAATAGATGCTATGTATAAGATCATCTTCAATGAGTCCCATCTTCACATGTTTAACGAACCTGAAGAAGGAAGGGTTCAGTCCCATATGGTTGCTTCCTTGTATATATTTTACGAGTCCAAGGAAAGAAAAATCGATGGTCTTTTCATATTTCGAGAGTCTGAAAATATTTAGAAAGAAGACTCCAGATGGAATTTTTTGTGAAATTAGTCTCCGGGGCCCAAAAAAGTATAAAATGATACCTAGGATAAATCTTCTAATCATGCTTGAATATAGTGTTTCTTTTTCATAAATAGGCTGATGAAACAAAAAAAGAGATAAACTACCACTCAACAGACGTGCTTTATAATTCACTTTAACGAGTGTGAAATTCAACAAGATCACTCGACAATCTTTTTGTTTTTAAGGAGTTCAAAACGAGTTTAAAGAGTTTTCCATAATGAGATCCTTTTTAGTAAAATATTACTTTCGAAGACAAAAAATAGATAAA
Organism: Picea mariana; assembly: GCA_032191745.1. Classification (NCBI taxonomy): domain Eukaryota; kingdom Viridiplantae; phylum Streptophyta; class Pinopsida; order Pinales; family Pinaceae; genus Picea; species Picea mariana. Next base: position 144,355 of record JASDQU010011636.1, on the reverse strand, counting down.
CCAAACATCGAAAGATGTTCTTTCTAACATTTTAATGAGTGTGAAAGGAGACAAGTTCCCTTGACAATATTTTCAAGTTTAGGGAGTCTGAAAAGAGCTTAAAGGAGTCCCTAAAGAGTTCCTTTCTCCTATAGCTTTTACGAGTCTGAAAAATAAATAAAAATATACTTGGTAACCTATTCTCATGTATTAATGAGCATGATAAAGAACAAATACTAAGCCCGATAACTCGTTCTCATGTATTTATGAGTATGAGAAATAACAATGACTAAGCTCATTCTAGAGAACATGACTACGTTATGATGGGAATGACCCTCAAACGAGGATCACTTGTAGCACTGTGTTTCTCTAGAGATGTTTTTCCCCCATATTTCAAGACAAAATCTAGTGGGTTAGTTCCAACATGATTCCCAGAGGTTAGATACATGTCCCCCCAAGCGTCATTTCCTCCAACGAATTTTCTTCTTTCCTCATTTAGGCATCGGGTTACTAATGGGAATATGTTCACCATGTGGAGAAAAAGAAGGTTTAAGTACACGATCTAGAGTGAGACTCGATTGGAATGGAGGGGAGTCTGTTTCATGTTTTAACGATATTGATAGAGACAAGGAACAATGCTCGTCAATATCAGGTACTACCAAAGAATCAGATGATTCGATGGATTTTCGTACCTGAGTCGAAATCATATTTAACGTGGAAACTTGCAGGGTGGCAGGAGAAGGTAAAGGATAAACCCCCATGAGAGAGAGATACTTAAGGATACCTACCCCTACACTCTCAAGACTATACTTTCCTAGAAAAGGGACATCATTCATCGCAACATTTTGGATATCTGGAGTTATATAGTCCAGTTGGTCAACAATGATGATTTTTCCTTGATGGGGAAATTGTTAGACTCAAAACACTATAGATGCGATGATAGTGATCACGTAGAACCAACTACGACCAAGTAACAAATTGTAATCCATGGGTATGTCAACTACTTCAATATCAACTGAAATACTTTTACCCTTCAATGTCATAGAGAAATATTGCAAGAGTTCGTGAGGTTGGAAACCCCATCCATCAAATTCTTTCAAGGTGGTTGGAGATGAGGTAAGTTTAGGACAACCTAAGGATCTCCAACAAGGAAAATACATGAAACGGGTGGAGGCTCCCTCATCCAAGAAAGTACGATGGACATTCTTTCCACCAAAAAAAACATGAATTTGGAATGCTAAGTGGTGGGAGAGCCTCTCTTTAAAGTAATCTAGATTAAACGTGATCAGATTCGATGCCTCTAGATCCATAGCTCCAGTGGATGACAATAGGGTTGTATGTTGACTTGGAAAATTATGTAAAAATTGTAGGGAGGACATAGCACAAGGTGCTTGCACCAAATATTCAATGATGTTGTAGTTTTGGGTAGCGTGGGAATTTGGATTAAATGTCTCTTCTTGAATTACGCTCTTGGGAGGGTGCAACAATGCATCAGAGGTTGTCTTCTCAATATAAAGAAGATTGGAAGATGCAGGAGGAGTATATGCGGAGGGTTGTTCGATAGCCTTTCCCTTAGCCTGAACACTTTGAGGAGTGTAATAAGTGTTTTCTTGAGTTGTCACATTAACTTCCTTAAACATGTACACCTAAAAGGTGTTCTATGAAGAAACCCCTTGGTTGGAATGACCTGTGTGTCCCCCTTGCAGAGGGGTAGGATTTTTCACAAACATGTTTCGTTGTTGAAACAGTTGGGAGGTACCCTTAAAAAATTTAGCGAGTGCCTCATGATGAGGGCATTATTTCGTGTAATGGTATTCCTCACATATCATATAAGGAAACTTAGACTTCCTAGTCAGTGGAGTATCAACAGTTTTTGGATTATCCCACTCATTAGATGATTTATTGGTTTTACCCTTGTTTTTATTCTTACCTTTTGGTTGTTGAAATGAAGTGGATCGAACTGCATTCACCTTGGAGGTTTGAGTAGGAGCAAAATTAGTTTTGGCATCTTAAACAAAACTTGGTTCCAAAGTAGGTTTTGTTGGATATTTCAACGGACGAGGAGCATTAGGGTTCATATCGTATAGTGTACCGGACTGGGAGTATACCAAGTCCAAATATTGCACATGACTGATAGCCTGCTCCTCAGTAACAACATTTCCCATAGCAACATCATGGGAAATGAGAGGCAAGAGAGACTTTGTAAACCAATCCAGAAGGAGTTGGTACGGGATGGGAGCTTTAATCAACCGTCTCCACCATCTCCACTCATGAATATGATTGGGTATGTGGTTGGAAGAGGATTGTCAGAGTGAGGTGAAAATCTCGATACCATTCTCATACCATATAGGTAAATGAAAATAAGTTAGAAAAACCATGGAAAGGGAATTAAAGTCAAAAAAGGAGTTTACGTGACATCTCAATATACCATTTCATTGCGGAACTTGTAAGTGTTCTCTATAAAAGTATAAGATGGATGAAGTCATCCATAAAAGAGTTAGAAGAAAACGATAAATGGAAAGTCATAACATGATTGTTAAGATATTCCTTAGTTTTTCCATCAAATTTTGGGATGTTGGATGGTAATTTGGTAGGGATGGCGTGACAAAATGGAGCATGTTGAATGTGATCATTGGTCAAATGTGATATTTATGGCAGATCTAACGTAGCCAAGAATGTAAGTTGTTGGTTGGCCTGTGGATACTTGTGATAATCATATGGCATGGGAACACCAGTAGGACCATATCGAAGTTGTGGTGATATGGAAAAGATGGATGGTCCTCCCATATATGGCGGTTTCCCAAGTTTTCCACCCATGAAATGGGGTTGTCTGAATTGTCCACCCATATAAGGTGGTTTTCTTAGTTGTCTGCCCATGTACTATGACTAAATTGATGGACCTCTTACATATTGCAGTTGAACTGATGGTGCCCCCATGTATTGAGGTTGAAGGTACTGTTGTGATGGAATGATGGGGTTTACAGATTGAAAGGGAAGAGTTCCTTGTGGAATAATTCTCGTCAAGTAGGGTTTACCCCATAAAGGGTTAGAATTTCTTGGAAATGGATGTTTGGGATACATGTCGGAGGTAGTAGGGATAGAAGGAATAGAAGGAGTAGAGTTCCCCTAGGCAAGTTGATGTTGCAACCATGAAGTTCCCCCCCTAGTAAAAAATTTCCCTACAGCTGAAGGTTTCCCCCTAGTTGAAGGTTTGCCTCCCATTGAAGATTGACCTCAAATGTAGGGTGTACTTATTTGGGACAGTTGATATGGAGGATGGGTAGCTTATGTAACCATGGTTGTACAAATGACTTGACTGTTGGTAATCTGACCGATGGAATGACCAAGTAAAGAACTTGGTTTGTGAATGTGTGGAAAGAGTGAAGTAGGAACATTAACTGACCCATGTGAAAAGGAATATGTGCGTGCAAGTGGTTGAGTCAGAGTTACCTAGGTCACTGATGTTTCCAGTAAAGTGGAAGAAGCAATAGTATGAACTATAGGAGTTGTTGAAAAATATGAGTTCCCAAGTCATTGAGGAAAACGAAAAGATGACGAGTTGACACCAAAATATTGTGTAGTGGTGGAACCGGGTGGTAAATAGTAAGAAGAATAGGAATCAATATATTTCGTGTATGGTGGATCACTGACTGGTTGGCCAAGTGGATCAGTAAAAGGAGGATTCATGTAAGATGCAAGGCTTTCAACGACAGCAGTGACCGATTCTTCTACGTGATGGCCACTTCCAGGAGGTATACTCCCAGTATCAGAAGTTTGAACTTTGATCATTCCTTTATTAGAAAAATTGTGTTGAGGTTCCTGAGGGTCAGGTTCCATACCTTATATATTGTGAAATCTTTGATCCTAAGGACGACTATGAAATTCAAAGAGACATACCCCTAATAAAACTAAAAGAAATCAACCAACCAACAATAGGCTCAAGGATCTTCCTAAGACGAGATTTCAAGCCATCAAAAAAGAAATGAGAATAAATTACCCCGACCTCCGCATAATATCTCTTATTGGTGCAAGCAACCCTCTCTTTCATGGGATCACCATCCAAGGGTACTCAGAGTGTGATATGACATCTTCCCTAGGTACCATGGGAATCCCTACACAATCATCTCTATAGATACATAATAAAGGCCACTAAGGTTACCAACACACAGTCAGCCTTCGTGTGGGTATAGTCAACAGTCGAGATCGAATGCATGGGTAGGATATCAAAGTAGGAATCTCTTGAAGAGAACTGAAGACAAGTGGACTAGTAAGACTCCTGAGGACCCCGAACGGATTCATAATTCACAAAGAATTGAGACCAAATGAAACCAGTGGTTTCTCAAGAAAAACCCCCAATATATTCTCGTTCCACTATGATTGGTCAAGCTTTGGAGGGGTAATCTTCGATTCTCTTCCGCACACGACCTCATTTTTATCCCCTGTGTAAGAGGGGGTTCTCAATTATCTTATACAAAAGTTGGATTTGTACACTTGATATTGTTCTACACTCTATTTAGTAGTATTGGATGATTTACTCACTTTCCCTAGTCCAAAGACCCTAATCCTGTGCTATTGTTGGTGTGCTAAAACAAAAAAATGTTCTATTTGATTTTATTAGCATGGGATTGATTTTAATGGATTTTTACTCAAAGGGTTTATGGAGGTGAAACTGATGATGTGTGAAAGACTTGACTCCAATAGAATGTAAAATAATGATATGCATTCTGTTCTTTTCGATGAATTCTATGTATGGGAAGGAGAAGAGTTCTATTCTTCCTAACACAAGGAAGATCTCAAAACTATGCAACTTTCAATTTCAGGGATCAATATGATGCCAAAAATCCAAGCAAATGTGTCCAAAAACAAAAATGCAGATGAAAAACTAGATGTTCTTCCAAATGTATAACAAAACAAATCCATAAAGAATGCAATAAAATTTCTTCGTTTGATTATGCATGCAAACTTTTTTGCTTCTTAATTTTCAAGAGAAATGAAAGAGATCTATGTTTGACATAGAGAAAGATGAGGGAAAAATCAAAATCAAACAAATTTCACTCAAAAAATATGATAGCATAAAGAAAACAAGTGTGGGATAACGTTTTCAATCAAATACTCAAAAATACAAAGGAGAATGAAGACAAACACTCATGAAAAAACCTCAGAACATGAGCAACAAAAACAAGGTTGTGGTAGATGAGTGAGTACTAATCATCCAGAAAATAAAGATGTTTCAATGAATATGAAAGGGCTCACAACAAATAAACCAATGCGAAGTGAAAGTAAGGAAAGGAAAATGACTGATAATTTCAAGTTCTTAGACAATCACAGTTAGAAACAAACTAGGAGTTTCTGGGCTAAAAGACTAGGCAATCTTCAAGCACACAAGTGGACTGAAAAGAGGATGAAAAATAAAACAAAAAAAAAAGTTAATAAGAGAGATGATTAGTCTCATCCAATTTTTTGTAACTGATCACAAAGACTCAAGATATAACCCCCAACAATCATAAGGAAAAATGAGCAAAATCTGAGAAAAAAGAAGAAAACAGGGCTAAACATTTGAACTTCTATAGGAGTTCACTCCCACTGAAATGCATCCAAGGTGTCCAATGGGGATGGTCACCTCCAAATGGTATACAAATAGGCATCCAGGTCTCTATGTGGTATTTAGACAAGGGGTGACCAAGGGGTAACGGTCTCTTTTCAGGAATGTTGTAGGCTCAAATTTGATGAAATTTGTCAGAGAAAGTCAGGGTTTTGATGAGTAGAAGGGTTTCAAAGAAAAAGAATAAAGGTGTGTATAAATTGAAAGGATTAAAAGGGATAAAAACCTAATAATAAATATATGGTTCTCCCACCGTGGTCTCCAATTTACTGTGGTTATAATTCTCCCCTTGCAGGTAGGTTGAGCTCCCCTCACTTGGGTTTCCTACAAGTGAGATATCCTCTAACAAATGGAAACTAACATCCTCCTAAAAAAACATTCTATTTTCTTGTGGAAGAGTTCAGAGAGAAGGATAGGTATTTGCACCTAATTTGTGACGTTTTTCCTTGTTGCTCCAATGTTTGAGCTCTGATCCAAGCAACTCCCGCATGAAGTCAAGCCTGGAAGAATATAAAAAGCTTCTCTTACTAATATCTATGATTAGGTAATAGAAACCCCACCAATTGATGATTTACACCAAATAATCATATAGACAATAATTGAACAAGAAATTTTAAGAGAAACTGCCCAAGTTCCTATATTCAATGAAAAGAAAGAAGTTTACAACTTGATGATGTTGCAATCCTCCCAGCTTCCTTATAACATAGTCAGCCACCCACAAGTCGGGAAATGCTACCCTCAAGCCCACACCTGGAATTCTTACTCTTACTGATACCTTCTTTAATTAATAAGAACACATAAGATACAAGATTTAGTGACATGCACAGTAATATCCAAAAAACATGCATAATCTAAGATTTAGTTAACAATAATTAAAATACACAATGGAATACATTCATACACAGATAATAACATCACAATAGAGAGCACTTATCTTTATAAAAAGGTGACACCAACTGGCTGCAGACCAAGGACGTTCCACCCAACCGTAGACACCAGTTCTCCAAATCTCAACAACAGTGTCACCCCCGAGCCAGGGCTATTAATCGACAATGATGATTCCAGAGTGTACTTGGGTTCCCAAACTAGACAACTCTCAATATCTCACAGGTTTCCCAGCACCCAGAACAATCCAAGTACCCAAATCTCTTCCACCAAGCCTGTACCATCCAAGAGAATGGACCTCCACCCTTCTCTGCCACACAGTACCTCAGGGAGTCGTTCTCCTTTTTCCAGGGCCTCTAGCACAACTGGTCCAGAATCTCAATGATGGAACTCTCTAGACACGCATTTGTGAGAAAACCAGGGCACAGGCCAATGCATCTTAGACATGCAAGCCCCAAGTCATGGCTGGATTGCACCAGTGACCATTACAACCAGCTATCTCGTGGATAATTATCAACAGTTCGATTCCCTTTCCCCAAGACAAGACGCGAATGAGGATGTATCAATGGATGGGTGAGTGAGTGAGTGCATGAAAGTACATGAGGGAAATGAATGAACGTACAAAAAAATCAGCGAACAAGCCATCAGTGGAACCCCCCATCAGACTAGAGGCGGGTTTAAGTAACTTCGTGGGGAATCAAGAACCTCTTGGCCTTCCCCAAGAATCTCACGTAGCCGATCCCCTCCCTTAGGAAAAAAGGGTAATTAACATAGGAATAAAAAACTATCCCCTCAAGCTCCCTCTCTTGTGGAATCATAGCCCCCTATAACTCTAGTCTTTGTCCGTCTAGTAGCCATCCATGTATTTATTATTAATAATGATAGAAAACATTACATGTCTTGGGCACACTGGCCTTTTAATAATTGTTTGGGCACCCTGGCCTCTCAGCATTATAACAATACATTATTTAAAATGGGGGTTCAAAACCTAGGGTGTTACATCCCCTCCCCCTTATTTTGGCACTGTCCTCAGTGCATATACAAAATAGAGATCAAAATCTCAAATTTATTCAAAATGTTGTGGGTACTCTACCCGCATGGCATATTCATGCTCCCAATTAGAATCTTTAGGACCGTAGAAGGTTCGTTGAACTTCTACCAGCTCTACAACTCGATTCCAAACCATTTTGACTTTTCTGTCCAATACCCGCACTGCCTGAACCTAAAAATCTCCCTCTCTCTCTACCTGAATCAGATGCCAATCAATAACATGGTTAGGTTCATGTACATATTTCTTTGGTAAAGATACATGAAATACATTATGCACATTCATGGAAGCAGGCAATGCAAGAATGTATGCAACTAGCCCTATTTTATCCAATATTTCAAATGGACCATAGAATCTGGCTACCAGCTTTGTACAACTACCCAATTTCAAAGAGCTTTTCTTAGTATTCACTTTCAAAAGTACATGCTCCCCTAATTTAAATTATCTAGATGTCATGTTCTTGTCTGCATAACCTTTCTATCTATCCCAAGCTGCCTTTAAATTCTTCTTGATCTTAACCACCTGGTCTTTGATGTCCTTGAGAAAATCCATCCCAAGTACCACTCTATCTGCTAGGTTGTCCCAGCTTATTGGAGTATCGTATTTCATACCATACAAGGCTTCAAATGGGATCATTCTTAATGAAGCTTGATACCCATTATTATATGAAAATGGAACCAAGTGTAAGTAATCTTCCCACTTAGATGGCTTATCCATCACATACATTCTCAACATATCTTCAATTATTCGATTGACTCTCTTTGTTTTCCCATTTGTCTGGGGATGATATGTTGTGTTAAATCTTAGATTTGTGCCAAATCCTTTAAACGATCCCCTCTAGAAATTGGAGGTAAACTTGTATCTCTATCCGAGACGATTGTCCTAGGTATTCCATGTAACCTAGAAATTTCCTTCATGAAAATTTCGGCAATATTAGCCGTTGTATGCGTTGTCTTCACTGGCACAAAATGAGTAGACTTTGTTAATTTTTCAATCACCACTATGATTGAATCATGTTGCTTATTCGTTCTGGGTAATCTTGTGATGAAATCCATGGTGATCACTTCCCATTTCTTCTCTAGAATTGGCAATGGCTGCAACAAACCCACTGGGTGCCTATGCTCGACCTTCACCTTTTGACATTCCATACATCGAGTGATGTAATCAGTAACATCCATCTTCATTCCTGACCAAAAGAAATGGCTTCTTACTACTGTAATTGTTTTTTGGTAACCAAGATGTCCAACATAAGGAACATCATGCATTTCCTTCAGTACCAAATTCCTCAGTTCTCTGGAGCTAAGAACATAGATTCTATTTTTATGCATGAGTAATCCATCTTCCCTTACATCATACTCCTTTATTTTATGTTGTACATTTCCTTTACCTATAGGTAATGATGATCTGTAACAAGACCATCTAAAATTCTTCTCTTCAAGTCTGACTAATGCATACTGATAACAGCAACATGCATGAGATGCACTCTTCTACTAAGCACATCAACAACTTTATTCTCATTTCCTTTGATATGCTTGATATCGAAGTCATATTCAATTAAAATTCTAGCCATCTTGTTCTCCTGGCATTCAAGGTCGACTATTCAAAAAGATACTTCAGGCCAATGTGGTCTGTCCTTAATTCAAATTTCTTTCCCATGAGATAATGCCTCCACATCCTCAAGGCGTGAACAATGGCAACAAGTTCCAAGTCATGCGTGGCATAGTTCCTCTCATGTTCTTTAAGATATCTGGACTCATATCCAATGACATGTCCATTTTGTGTGAGGACTCCCCCAAGTCCTTCCTTACATGCATCTGTACATACCACAAAAATTTCATTTGGGTTAGCAATATTTAACACAGGTGCAATAGTAAGTAATTCCTTCAACTGATTAAAATTATTTTCATACTTGAGTTTTCATTCAAATTTAGTTCCCTTCTTTCGCAAAGAAGTGATGGGATGAGGAATCTTAGAGAACCCTACTATGAACCTTCTGTAATAGCCATCTAATCCCATAAAATATCTGACGTCTGACACATTTCTTGGTGTTGTCCATCCTCTAATGGCTTCGATCTTATCTGGATCTACTGCTATGCCCTTCTCTGAAATAATGTGTCCCAAGTAATGGATATGCTTTTGATAAAAAGAACACTTACTCAACTTGGCATACAACTGATGTTCTCTCAGTACTTGCAACACCAGTCTTAAGTGATGTTCATGCTCCTCTTCATACTTATCTACTTAGAATAGATAAGTATGTCATCTAGGAATACTATGACAAACTTATCCAAATAATTTCTGAATATGTCATTCATTAAGCACATGAAGACAACTGGTGCATTGGTCAGTTCAAATGGCACCACTACAAATTCATAATGCCCATACCTAGTCCTAAAGGTTGTCTTATGAATGTATTCTTCCTTGATTATTACCTGATGGTATCCTGCCCTCAGTTCAATCTTTGAGAATATCTTTACTCCTCTTAGCTGATCAAAGAGATCATCAATTAGGGGTAGAGGATACTTGTTCTTTATAGTGTATTTGTTCAACTGTTGGAAGTCAATACATAGGCTCAAGGTTGCATCCTTCTTTTTGAAAAAAAGTATTGGTTCTCCCCAAGGTGAAACACTTGGANCGATCAAAGAGATCATCAATTAGGGGTAGAGGATACTTGTTCTTTATAGTGTATTTGTTCAACTGTTGGAAGTCAATACATAGGCTCAAGGTTGCATCCTTCTTTTTGAAAAAAAGTATTGGTTCTCCCCAAGGTGAAACACTTGGACGTACGTACCCTTTCTTCAACAATTCCTCTAACTGCATTTGTAATTCTTTTAACTCTGGTGTGATCATTCTATAAGGTGTTTTTGAAACCGGGGAAACTCCTGGCACTAAATCAATTTGGAAATCTATCTCCCTTGTTGGTGGCAATCCAGATATTTCTTGGAATACATCTTCAAATTCTTGTAGTACTGAGAAATGTTTGAGGCTTGGCCCTTTTGTATTATCTGGCTCTTCCACATGAGCTGCATACAATTGACATCCTTTCCTAAACCTTTTTAACTGTAAGGCTGAAATCTCTCTTATAGAGATGGGTCTTGGAACTCCTTTCAAAGTGCTCTATTTTCCATTTCCATCAAGACATGTAAATGTATTTTTATGACAATCTAAGACAAAATGATTCTTGTCCAACCAATCCATTCCAATCAGAATATCATAAGATCCAAATATTATGATATTTAGATCCATATTAGTATTCACGCCATTAAGACTTATGGAACAACTTCTGAGCATATCATGGATTCTTCTTTTGGTTCCAGTGGCTAACTGAACTAAACTTGCTTTTCCAAGTTTACTTTTCTCCAAATGTAATCTATCCACTATATTAGGATCAATGTAGCAATGAATTTCTCTTAAATCAATCAAAATAGCAACAGGCTGATCTATGATCTTACCTTCCACCGCGATCATATTGGATTGGTACTTTTCTTGTCGATCATTTAAATATGCATAGATTCTTCCCATATCTTCGACTATTGTAGCTTCTTGGAGGTTGTGCACAATCTTCACTCTGTCCTTTCTGTGTGGGAAATCCTTGTACAAGTGATCTTCCCTGCATCCACAACATTAGATTGGTGGTCTTCCCATTTTTCCCAAGGAATCATCCTTCTTGAAATCTCCCTTAGCATATTGATCTTGATGATTTCTATTAGGCTCATTCCCATTGAAGGAAGGTTTGAATCCTTTCCTCCTCTGATTGAACTTCTCATTTTTCTTGTCCTTCCAATATTTCTGCAGGGATTCTCTTCCCTAGCCTTGCTCATACAAGTATTTATCCTTCTTGATGGCTTCAGTCAAGGTCTTGGGCTCATCATACTTGATATTTTCCTTATAAAAGGTTGGAATTCCACTTAGAAGTATTTGTATTTTCACTTTCTCATCACCAATGGACCTGACATACTTTAATAATCCCAAATACTTCTTCTCGTATTCTACCATAGTCATGCTTCCCAACCTGAGTTCAAAGAAATCCTTCTTTTTCTTGTCATAGAAATGCTCTGAGAGGCACTCCTTATGGAATTACTTCTTGAGCTGCTTCCAAGTGATCCTACTCTCATTAATGTGCTCCAATTGCATCAGTTGGTCCCACCACATTGCAACTTTCCTATGTAAATGGTAGGTGGAAATCCTGGCTTCCATATTTGATGAATAGTTATGCAACTAAAAATATCTCCTGATCCCAAGCAACAATACTTCGGCATCATCTTGCCTTTCTCTTTCACCCTCAAAGGAAGGTGGCTTGAGCTTCCTCAACTCTCCGTGCAAACTATCTACCTCTTGTTTCCTTCTTTGGTGTCTAACAGGAGATACCTCTGGACTTCTTACGGGATCATCTGATGCTTAAAAAATTCTTTCTAAGTAAGGAGGTGATTGGTGTCCATGATCTCTACTAGCACTTCTAGAATAACCAACTCTCCCATGATCATCCCTTCTTTCATGGCACCTGCATTATTCCTCTTATCTTGAGTTTGATCCCTTGTTTGTTTGTCTCTGCAACTGATTTAAGCTTTGCAACACTTGAGAATTTATCTGATTTTTGTCTCTCATCAGTCTCTCTTTGTCTTCTTTATAGCACTGCACTTCCATCTCCAAGCTTCTTACCATTTCTATTAACATTTCTTGTTCTCCTTTTCCCTTGCATCCATTGGACTCTATCTCTGCATTACCAACTCTGGTATTCTGGTCTTTAGCCTCCTTACCATGACTGAAGGCTCCCTCTCCTTCTTCCATTTCCTCAATACGCATCCTGAGATAATGTGTTTAAACCCCTTAATTCAGTAAAATGTGCAAGCGACCATTTTGTTAGAATTATGCATATGATAAAAAAAATTGTCAAACCATGCTATAGGTCTCTTTTCTTTTTTTGTTCATGGAGATCATATCCCCATTCTTCGAAAATAACAGTGTCTTGTTATCCTTGGCTGGCACAAAATTTCATCCTACATAGACGCTTCCTTCAAACCACCCCCCCAGGTTACCACGACTAGAAGCCACAACTAAATCCTTCCTTAGCACTTTTCTGTCTAGAATACCGCCAATTTGGCCCTTAGCCCTCCTTCCCTCAACTATCAATTTGCATATGACCACGGCCATGACCCTGTGCTTAGATGAAAAAGTTCTTGTCCATAGCTTCAAGACTTAATAATTTTCAGCCAAGACTGGATCAACGGTTCTCATCCTCTTTCACGATCAACGATCAAGATCCACTTCAGGACTCTGCGCTTCGGGATCTCAAATTTCCTCACTTGCCTCCTCTCAGAACTCTTTTACCAAGAGTTCATGATATTTCGATGGGTGTCCTCCCATAGATCAATTGATATGAATCACTTCAGCTCTTTGGGCTTTGGAAATTTCAAACATTCCTCTTTCACGTTCTCCCGAAGTGATTTTACCTGAATTTGATGATCCTTTGACATGTGTCTTCTGGAATCAATGTTTGATATGTACTTTGGCCTTCGAGAGTTTTCAACCCAATGCAACCTATCACATCCTTCCCCACTAGAGTTCCTAGTCTCTGGACTGAATGATCTATTGCCACGTAGAGAAATACTGGAAGCGAACACATGGACCAATCGGGCAAGGGACACGTGTCACGTTCTAACTAACATTTCAATACTCCATATGCTCCAAACTTACTGACACATGGAACACATCCCATGTGTCCACGTCATCGCAGGTGACGTCCACAAGCCACATCACTGCATGAATTCCAGGATCCACATCACCTCTAGGTGATGTCATCGCACCCCATCACTTTGGCTCTTCAGGCTTTGGGACTTCAGGAGTTTTAGTATTGGCACACTTCTAATTCTCCCGAACTCTAATTTCCTGAACTGGACAAACTACCACCATGTGTCTCCCTTATCAGACGACCCATATTAACCCCAGACTTCGGGACTTCAGAAGTTACCACTGTAAGGACCAACCACTTCCATTCCTTTGGGCCTTCAGACTTCAGAAAACTCAAACCTCAATTTTTTCTGAAATGTTTTTATCCGAAGCTCGCGATCTACTGGCATGTGTCTCCCATGGATCGACGTCTACAATTTCTTTGCGTCTTCGAATTTCGTAAATATAAACTTTCAACCTTCTCTTTTCCCCGAAGTGAGAGGATTTCTACCACGTGTCCTCCTAGATCGGACGATTGAGATTGACTTTAGCTCTCCAGGCTTCGAAAATTACAATTCTCAACTTCTCCTCGCTCGCTCTTTCCTGGAGTGCTTTCACCCAGAGCACATGATCGATTGATGCATTTCCTCCTATGGATCAATGATCCCCAACTACTTTTGTTCTTCGTAGGTTCGTCGCTCGAGTACTAACATGTCACATCACTGCATGCCTTTCAATTTGTAGGGGAAGGCATCGATGGTTTGGAGTAACCTACATTTTTCCCTGCAATTCTCCTGATGCTGACACATAACCCCTTGGTGAAACCATGGTTTGGATTGTGGGACTGCCTTGGGAAATTATCTCCCATGCAACTTGGTTCCTCGCAGTGCCTCATGACTGTTGATCTCAGTCTCCAATGAGATCTAACAGTTGTGAACTTAGCCCTTTCTTCCTTTGCATCGGACCACCCTCGTTCACCTGTCCTCCGATCCAATGATCCTGGATCTCTCCTGATCCTACAGTGGTGATCGCTCCTGAATTCAAAGAGGGACGATCGCAATCCTTCGAACCCCTTATGATGGGTCTCTGACGTTCTATATCCTACGTATATTCTGCAATTCCATTCCTCCTGAGCTTTTCAACTTCACGGTCATAATTTGATCTTGACCACGAGACTCTGACCAACAGACTCGGCCCATACCAGCCCAGTATTTCAACCAGAAGCTCGGATAACAAACTTTAACATACCCAACCACCCACAGGTCGAGGCATGCTACCCTCAAGCCCACCCTTGGACTTTGTAATCTTATAGATACCTTCTTTAATTAATAAGAATGCATAAGATACAATATTTAGTGACATGCACAACAATATATAACAAGCATGCATAATCTAAGATTTAGTTAATGATAATTAAAATACACAATGGAATACATTCATACATAGATAATAACATCACAACATAGAGAACTTATATTTATAAAAAGGTGACATAGACTGGATGAACAACAAGGACGTTCCACACAATCGTAGACACCACTGCTCCAAATCTCAACAACAGTGTCACCCCCGAGCCAGGGCTATGAATCCACAAGAACTATTCTAATGTGTACTTGGGTTCCCAAACCAGTGAGCTCTCAATCTCTCATAGGTTTCCCAACACCCACAACAATCCAAGCACCCAACTCTCTTCCACCCAGCCTGTACCAGCCAAGAGAATGGACCTCCACCCTTCTCTACCACACAGTCCCTCAGGCAGTCCTTCTCCTTTCTCCAGCGCCTCCAGCATAGCTGGTATAGAATCTCAATGATGGAACTCCCAAGACTCGCAGTTGTGAGAAAAACAGGGCATAGGCCAATGCATCTCAGACATGCAGGCCCTAATTCATGGCTGGATTGCACCAGTAACCATTATAGCCAGCTAGCCTGTGGCTAATTCTCAACAGTTTGGTTCCCTTTCCCCAAGAAAAGATGCGAATGAGGATGGATCAATGGATGGGTGAGTGAGTGCATGAAAGTGCGTGAGGGAAATGAATGAACGTATAGGAAAATCAACGAACAAGCCATTAGTCGAAACCCCCCATCAGACCAGAGGTGGGTTTAAGTGACTTCATGGGGAATCAAGAACCTTCTGGCCTTCACCAAGAATATCACGTAATCGATCCCCTCCCTTAGGGAAAAAGGGTAATTAACATAGAAAGAAACACTTAGCCCCTCAAGCCCCCTCTCTTGTGGAATCATAGCCCCTATAACTCTAGTCCTTGTCTGTCTAGTAGCCAGCCATGTATTTATTATTAATAACAATAGAAAACATTACATGTCTTGGGCACACTGACCTTTTAATAATTGTTTGGGCACCCTGGCCTCTCAACATTATTACAATACATTATTTAAAATGGGGGTTCAAAACCCGTGGTGTTACATTCCTTGTTCATCCCTCGAACATGAATCCAACTCAACTTCTTCACATAAACAAAGGTTTGTCACTCCTTGACAATATCGTAAGTTTGGTATTCTTATTTTCCATCCCCCCTCACTCTGAAATGGATTGGTTATATAGATGCATAAAGGGTTAACCACTAGGGTAAATCAGGAACATGGATGAGGATAAGGTGGATTAGGTTATGATTTAATTTATCTTCACAGTTATTCTTTCTCCCAAGATAGGATATAGGGAGGCGTGAATCATATCCTGATGAAAACAAGAAAAAAAAACAAGAACCATCCATAAAGTCCTTGAAAGATTCCCCTATATTCATGGGATTTGACCAAATATGCATGGTCACTCCCCTAGAAGGGAA
Organism: Picea mariana; assembly: GCA_032191745.1. NCBI lineage: Eukaryota > Viridiplantae > Streptophyta > Pinopsida > Pinales > Pinaceae > Picea > Picea mariana. The sequence goes on along the minus strand of JASDQU010011636.1, from coordinate 128,373 downwards.
AAACGAGCGACCTAGTTGCCCCCCTAACACTAAGTCAAGGGGATGGTCACTCCTCCATATTGAAAATGGGCATGACCATGGTCAAATGAAGCCAGGACTGAGTGAAAAAGGACAAATTCTGAGGGCTTGAAGGTGTCTTCTTCTTCTTGATTATCAAGGGGATGTAATGAATCATTCATGCATGGTGTGGAGGTGGAAACACTTAGGAAAGTGTGGAAAATAAGGTACGACACTTACTATAATGGACCATGGAATTTGTGATATTAACATAACCCAATCGAGTGAAGTGTGGCACTTAGCAAAGTGAAGTAAGACACTTGACAACACATAGAAAAGGGTGAAAAAATGGTGTATAACAATTGGAGGTATCACAAACCCCTCCTTTCTTTCCCTCATTCCAAATAATCTAAACCTTCTTCCTTTTCCATATTTTATCTAATATATTTATCCAATTCCTTGTACAAAATCTTAACAAAGATCATGAACAATAGTTTAAAAACTATTGTCCCAAAAATAATCATCGATAATCAAGGAGGTACATGCAAAAGTGTCATATTGTTCCCAATATTGTAATGGTGCGAGGAGATATACATTCCAACCAAACAAATAAATACAAATGTGTAATCATTAAAATTCATATGGCCAATGCTCTTGAAAGGGTAAGGTGCTCTTTCATTTTTGATGTTTTATTCAAATTTTGTTTCTATCCTTCCTTTATTTGAAGGTTGTCCACTTGGATAAACAATCCATGGGCTTCCCCTTTGGTAAATGGGAGGCCCACCAAATTGTTTCAAGGTATTCAAGGGTTGTAGAAAGGCTACCCCCACCTACCTTTTATTTACATTGTTATGGATGAATCTTTAAGAACAAAATTGGGGGAAGAATGTTCTCTAGCAATATACCAAGAATTAAATTAGTAAGGGGAGACAAAAGTATGAATTTATTTCAATTTATTGATGATACTCTCCTCTTGGGTGGTGCCTATTCTATTATGGCTAAGATATTTAAAGGGCTCTAGACCAATTCACTAATACTTCCAATGGTAAAATAAACAATCATATAATTCATATATATGGTTCGGATACAAGTTCACATATTCTCCAAGACATTTTTAGAATTACTATGTTCGCATGCCAAGAATCATTAACCTCACTCAAGTATATGGGAATGCCAATCTCTTTGATGAATATAATGGCATAGTTTTGGAAAAGTGTTATTGGTGAAATAAAACCAATTTCTAGCAATGGGGACGTCAATGGTTGAATCCAATAAGTTGAGTGGTGCTTATTTAATCAATCCTCTCATCCATCCCAATATTTTAGTGCTATGTTGTGGTAGCTTCGATGGGAATATTGCAAAACGTTTCTCAGTAAATAATAAAATTTCTATGGAAAGGAGGAAAATCAAACACACCAAAAAAAATACATGTTTAACTCAAAGATAGTGAGAGTCCCAAAAGATCATGCTGTATTGGGAATTAAAGACCCTACTCTTATGAATCTATCCCTAGGAACCAAACTCATTTGGAGGATGATTTAAGGTAAGTTGGAATAATGGAAGAAATTCCTTTACAAGAAGTTATTTTGTGGAAATCATATTTGATGCATTGATGGTCCATTGGATAACAAAAACTATTATCCTATCAGGAAGCTCATCAAAGTAGTAGCTCCCATGATAAAATCCAATATTACTTAAATCCCAGGAAAGAGAAAGACAACTCACATTTGGAGAGATGGTATTATGGGAAATCAACCACTAGAGCATAATTTTGATATTCTTCCTTTGAAAATTTGGATGGAAAACTAGAATTTTAACACCTTGTTTGACATTTCATCTTGGTTAGATCGCATAGGGAACTTTATGGGTTTCTTTATCAACTCATCCACTTCTCATATCCTTCCATTGGTCTCCCTTCTCTTTTTATCTTTGAAATGTTATACACTTTGGGATCTATTGATATGTAATTGTAGGGCTTCCGGATCCTTTGTTTATAGTGTAAAGAGTGGGTATTTATACCAAATTCAATATCTTCCTCTTAGACAATGCTCAAAAATATAGAATTAAGTGTGGCACACTAATGATATCCCTAATATAAATATATTTTTTTGGATAATGGTACATGGAAAAATATTAACAGATGAAAACCTTCAAAAAAAGGGGGGTTGAAGGTCCTTCCCAATGTTCTCTCGGTCTCTCTAATGAGGAAACGATTCAACATCTCTTCTTTGACCGTGCATTCTCTAATCAAGTTTGGAAAATATCTTTTGTTGGAATTATTCATAGAATTTCAAAACTAGACTTATAGACATCCATGTGGCATGTTTTCTCTTGGATTAAAATCTTTAGAGAGACTCACAAAATAAACTTCCTTTAATTTTTTTTTACTTCCTTAGCTAAATTTATCTGTTGGAAAATATGGTTGGCCCACAAAAGAGACATATTTGATCAGGAGTTGCACATTTCCAACATAGTAGCAGTGAAGGAAAAAGGATCGTTATCATAATATTTCAACTAAAGGAGAAAGAAAATACTATATAATTAATGTATGGATTTGGATGAAAAGGAATAGACCCAAAAATTTCATCCTTCATCTCAAAATACAAGTTAAATCATCAATAAGTCTAATTATTGCTCATCATGGTAGTTTTGGATAAATCATCAAGGATTTCAACTTTGGAAATCCTCTTGGGAGTGTTTCATTCTAGTTTTTGATGGAGATACTAAAGGAAACCCAAGGGGGAAGGTGTGTCGGGGGGGGATCATCCTTGATCCTAGAGGAAACCTTTAAACTAATTATGCTTTGGGTCTAGGGAATTCCACCAATGACCAAATTGATGCATATGCACTCTTTTAGGTTTTTCCTATTACTAACGATTTTATAATCAAGTATATGATCATTAAAGGTGATTCAATCACAATCACCAAATTGAGGATTTTGAAATCTATCCCAACTGACAATAGGATATAATCCATCCTTTCTTGCTCTAAAAACAAGGTTTTTGCTTTTCAAAAGATCTCATTTTTTTTTAGATATTAATGGACTACAAGTACTAAGTGAAATCTCTTTCCATTGAGGTGACATCATTAAAAATGGGGGTGTTAAGGATTAATGAAGGTTCGATTTATTAAGGCATACCTTAACCTTATATTAATACATATGAAGGACCAGACAATCACCTTAAAGAAACATATGTCATTCCTCCTCAATCACTTGAATCAATGTGATGTGCATACATTTTGCATGATCAATGCACCCCCTCTCACATGCTTGAACTTATGGAAGGTATGCCACTTGAACCACTAGATGTGATTCACCATAGAAAAGGTGGGATAATGGAATTTTTCTAGGAAGAAGGAAGCAATGTAGTTGGGAGTAAGGTTATTTTTCTTTAAAAATGCTAGTTTCCCTTAGAATGGTCCTTTGTAGTTTCATTTTGTTGGGTATAGATTCTAGGTATGTCATGTGTGTAAATTCGCACCGGTATTGTCTCTTGAATACTCTTTTTTTTTTTTTGAATTTTTGTAGTTTTTGCACTTTCAGTTAGAATCTGGAAATTATCACCCTAGTTTTGTAGGTCTTAGTCATAGTAAGAAATTGTGTTTCTAATACAAATGGGATTATTATTTAATTCTCCATCCATATTGGTACATTATGGGTGGAAAATTTGGAGGAACTGGCATGCAAGACCCATTTTAATACCAGGTATCAATTTGGATATTTGTTGTTCAAAACCTTCCAAAGCCATTTTGAGGCATCAAATGGAATATTTTTGGTCAAAACATTTTGAGCATAGCTCTTATCCCATTTAAAACCTAATTTTAATCCTCAAGTATTTGGGGGCTGTACATAGTCATTTTTTAAAGAAAGTGTTTTATTAAGAGAGACTTAGCCATGGGAGGAATTGGTAAGAGTAAAGAAATCCTTCGAGGAATATACCAAAGAGAAGAAAAAATAATTGGAGGAGTTGTTGTAGATGTATGGGGGAGTGTTCCAGGAGCCTAAAGGGATTCCTCTTAGGAGGCTGGTGGATCATGATATGCAATTATTTATTGACTCCCCATTACCAAATATTAGGTTGTATAGATAGTATATTTTATAATAATATTAAGTGAAGAAACAGTTAAAACATTTTCTTGAGTAGGGAGTGATTCAAGCAAGCACCTCACCTTGTGTGTTTTTCCAAATAGAAATATTTGAAATAGGATTATATATATTATTTAAATATATTGTAGAATAAAATAGAATTGAAAACACAACATACATTGTGAACCAAAATACTATACATTTATTTATATGGAAGCAATATTCACTTTCTGTTTCAATGGGAAAACCTCCAATAGAGCAGAGCTCAGATTACAAATAATTTCCCAAGACATATTTTACAATGATTTTACATATTTATATAGTATTTATATCCCCTGGGAACATTTTAGAGAAGGAATTTTCTAGTAGGTGGAATAATCTAGTAATCCTTAGAATACTTGTGCTCACACTACTACATAGGCCTTATTTACTAGTGATTTCATCCATACATAGTGTTAACACAAGGATCTGTAGACTGTTTCTTAATAATCAAACAGAAATTTAGGTTTACCCTCAATATCATTATGGTGTAAATCATGTGGCATTCTGCCCATGATTCCCATGGGGAAAGAAAAAATATTGGAGGCCTAATCATCTCAAGCACCCTCTCTCCACCTATGACATCTCCCTTCCCAATACCTCCTCTAACCTCCTAACACCTGTCTCACTCACATTCCACTTTCCCTTGCCACCAAAACCTCATCCCATCCTCCACTCCCCCAATCGATTCCTTCCACATGGTCGTCACTCACTCGTTGGGACATGCGGGTTTTCACTAAGAACCTCACTCCACATCAACCCTGCGTATATGCTATCAGAATTCCACCTGCAAAGCTCACATTGGTCACAAAAAAAGACCATTCATGGCCTCGAGGCGTCAGGATGGACTCGCAGAAGTCATTGGCATTGTCTAAGAACAGTTATGGGTGTCAAGCCCAGTCCTAATCCCAATGAAGATAGTTATTGAATATTGTGGGCAGTGGTTGAGACCTCACCTCATACCATAAATGTAAAATGTTGCAGAGAGCATCCATGAAGGCACACTTATGATCCAAAGCTTCCTTATGGTCAATTTTTCCTGCAAAGCACATAACTATGTTTGGCTTGCGTCTGACATAATGAGGTCTGCAGAACCTGACAGAGAAGATGTCAACTGTAGGATTTGAAGGTAGTGATATGATCACATTCCTGGTGGTTGCAACATTTTAGTATATATAGGCAGTTTTGATATTTTGTTAAGGTTGAATGGTTGAGCTAGGCTCCCTCTTGTAATATTTTGATTGAGAACAACTAGTTCTCTAGTTATGCATTTGTTTTTGAGACATCTTGGTTAATCTAAGTCAGCTTTGTTAATCCATCTTATTTTCCTCTGATACTAAGAGAGTTCATGTTTGATTGATTCACATGGATTTTTGTAACTGTATTATGATAAATGTTTGATTATAGTACTGTTATGATTTCTTTTAGCTTCCTTGAAATTTGAATCCAAGAGGACCTTGTGTTTAAGTTTTTCCTCCTTGGGCTCCTGGAAAATCTGATGTTCATAGCGGACCTCTACACCTTTATCACTAAATATTCCTCCTATTCACCCTTACTCCAACTTACTGACTGAAGTTGATTCAAGACCTCGATGGTTGGTGCATGCTAGTCTAGATTTCTGAGTTAGAAAGCTATTATTATTGAGTTTTCTCCATTTGACCACTCAAAACTCGATTACCTGTGACATATAAACTGATGGGTATTGGGCTTACCTTCAATGCAATTAGAATGTGACTTCTAGTGCTAACATTTATAGCATCGTTGTTGGGGAATGAATTGAAGACTTTTCACTAGGATAGAACAACAAAGAAGAATTGATTCTGAAGGTGCATCAGATATCAGTACCATTGAAGATTGCAGCTTGCACTTGGAAACTCCACTGTTTCGACTCCACTGTTGCAGTTATGGCTCCTAAAGTCAAACACATGAGGTCCACTTCACTGCTGCCTCTAGCAACGTCTAAAGATGGCCCGAAGGAAATTATCAGAAAGGGAAAGACTGCTCAAAAATATACCTCCATTGTTGTACCAATTTTTTTTGATAATTTGCATAATCCCTCTTTACAATCTCTAGTAGTTGTTTCTAATTCTCCTATTATACAAATTGTGGGAGTTTCAAGAAATTTAAGTTTTGGGATCTTTCCTGCCGATTTCTCCCTGCCTATTCTTGGTTTGGAAGGAGAGATCTTTGACACCCTTTTCACCCCCAAAGTTGTGAAGTGGAAGGAGAGAGATTTGACCTTAGAATACTTTCCTACTCCTCCTCATATTAGATTTGTTGTAGTTGCAGAAGGGGATATTTTTGTTCCCTCAAGCCCCTTGTCTTCACCTCCCAGGAACACTATCCCAATTTCACAAGCCCAACTCCATCGGCTTCGGGTTCTCCTCTAGTTCACATACAAATTGTAGGAGCTAATCCCCCCAAAAATAGAATAGAATCTATAGTAGTTGTTAGGTATGCCCTTCTTTTCATGCCTCATCCTCTAAATGATCTCCTAGCAGATGGGTACCTTAAGCAGTTTCCCAAGTTCACAGGTGAGGGAGACATAACTGCAAAAGAACATCTTGAAGCCTTTTATAGTTATACAGACAACCATGCAATTGATAATGAAGATGTATGGATGAGGATTGTTGTTCATAGCCTTGATGGTGAGGCTAGGAAGTGGTATAGGGATTTCCCCCCTGGATCTATCATCGGGATTGAGGCTTTAGATGATGCTTTTTTCAGGCAGTGGGGGGACAAAAAGGACTTTTTTTATTATATCATAGAATTTGGATCCCTAAAGAGGAAAGAAGGAGAGTCTGTCTCTGATTTCTCTCAAATATTCAGCAAAATGTACAATAATATCCCTCTTGAGATAAATCCTACAGAGGCCTCTGCCAAAATCACCTATGCCAGTGCTTTTAACCTTGATTTTTTCCTTTTATCGAGAGAAAGGAGATTTGCCTCCTTAGCTCATATGCAAGATGAAGTCATAGATGTATAATCTAACATAGTGGCATCTGATCAACTTAGAGGGAAATCTTATAAGGAAGGGAAAAAGAGTAGAACTAAAGCCTCAACCTCTGATTCCTCTATTGGCCACCCCCAAGTTGATGAACTTACCAAATTAGTAAAATCTCTTTCTGCTGAGATGGAAAAGTTAAAGTTTGATGGAAAAGAGACCTATAGAAATACACAAAATGTTGATAACAAAGGTGGTTTCAGGAGACCTAATAATTCTCCTCAGACTCTTACAAGAGATCCCAGAAATAGATAAAGGGATGGCCAAAAGATCCAAACTCCCTTACAAAGCAACCTTTTGGCTGACGAGGAAGGAGAAGATGAAGAAGATGATCCTGAGATATATTTCTTGGGTGAAACTCCTCCATCCCCTCACTTAACCTAATCTACATATGGGAAGTCCTTAATGGATAATCAAACAAATGAATTAAGTAAGGGAGAGAAGGCAGAAGAGAATCCCAATATATATGATATGAGATCTAAAAATAAAGGGGAAAATACTAATGCTTTTGATCAGCCCACAAAAACAGAAAAATCCACCAAGGCTGTGATAGTTGGAAGAAAAGAAAAATTTGCTCAAAGCCCCCTAGTTTAGGTTGAGGATCCTATCCCAGAAGTCAAGGACATCCTGAAATCTCCACCTTCCTTTAGATATGAAAATGATATCCAGAAAATCAAAGTCCCTGTGCCATTTTCGGAACTGATAAAAATTGAAGAAGTTAAAAAATGTATTTCCAAAATGTTTTTATCTAAATCCTAATCAAATACCATTGACTCAGTTAATCTTCAGGATGAAAATCCAACAGTCATCTTAGGTCCTTTGATAGAAGATAGAGATGATTCATCCCCTCCCTTCTATACATCACTAAACATAAATGATAAGGTGCTGCATAATTGTTTGATGGGTTCAGGGGCATCTCACAATCTCATGGCCAAAGCAGTCATGGATGAACTTGGATTAGAAATCACAAAATCATACCATGACTTATATTCTTTTGACTCTAGGAAAGTGAAGTTTCTTGGGGTCATCAAAGATCTGGTTGTGACCTTGTTTCAGATTCCCATGAAAAGTGTGGTCATGGACATTGTAGTGGTTGATGTTGCCCCCAAGTTTGGTATGTTATTGTCAATATCTTGGATTAAAAAACTTGGGGGAAATTTACAGATGGACCTCACGTATGCCACCATTCCTGTGTTTGGGGGTGAGCACAGAAGACTTTATAGGGAAGCTCAGTTGGCCTACATCATTAGTGATGAAACAAACCCCACCAACCATCCTATTTTTGATATTGACACTGATTTGGGATCCAACCTATTGCAGCTCACTAATACTCTCGAACCTCCTCTTGAAATCACAAAACAATCCATTACTCTTTGTGAAATACCTCCTCCAACTACCTCTGTTTGGAATATTTTCTTTGATGGAGCCTCTTCTAAGGAAGGTGTTGGTGTTGGAGTGGTATTTGTTTCACCTTGTTAAGATACTATACCTTTGTCCTACAAGCTACAATTTGAAGCTACAAATAATGTGGTAGAGTATGAAGCTCTTTTTTTGGGTTTAAGGGCTACAAAAGACATGGGGATTGAAGAGCTATCAGTATTTGAGGATGCAAAACTAATTGTTCATCAGATAAAAAATATTTATCAAGCCAAGCACCCTAGTCTTAAGACTTACAAAAATGAAGTATGAGACCTAGTTGATAGTTTCTTCCTAGATTTCAACATTTCATTTATTCCAAGAGAGGAGAATACCATGGCTGATTCTTTGGTTGTTTCAGCAAGCCATTTCAGAGTCCCATTGCCACCTAAACTCAAGTATGATGTAGGGGTGAAATATAGACCCTCTGTACCTGAAAATATCAAGCATTGGAAGGTGTTTGAGGATGATAATGAAATCAAAAAGTTTATTGAGTCTGTTGATGAGTTCTATGCATTACATATTGATCAGGATCATGATTCTGAAAGCAGCCCTCATGCCGATGTATTTTTAAATAAAATTGCTAATAACCATTTTGTTCAGCTGCATAGAAACCACATTCCAAAGGGACTAGTTCCTTTGGAAATATTGTTTTATGGGAATGACGTGGCAGTAAATTTTAGAGGTTCAGCTAATGATGCTAAAGTAGCTAAGTACAATATTAGTACAGAGAAGGATCCCAAATTTGTCAAGTTGTCAAGCAGCTTGTCAAGAGAGAAAAGGGCCAAATATGATGAGCTTTTAAAGGAGTTTGCTGATGTGTTTTCCTAGAAATATGAAGATCTCAGGACATATGACACAACTATCATTGACCAGAAGATCCCATTGAAGGAAGAGTCCAAGCCATTTAGGTAGAAGTTGAGAAAAATAAATCCTATGTTGTTGCCCATTATGGAGAAGGAGGTTAAAAAGATTTTGGATGACCAGATTATCATTCCTTTGAGGTATTATGAATGGCTGGAAAACTTGGTCCCAGTAAGAAAGAAGAATGGATAAATCAAAATTTTTGTGGATTTCCAAAATCTGAACAAAAGCTCTAAAAAATATAATTACCCCTTGCCCAAGATGGAACACATATTACAAAGGGTGACAGGGGCATCCAGGATGTCTATGATTGATGGCTTTTCTGGCTACAATCAAGTCTCTGTCTTACCTAAATACAGAGAGAAGACAACCTTCACCACTCCTTGGGGTACATTCATGTACGCTAAGATGCCTTTTGGATTGATGAAAGCAGGAGCAAGCTTTCAGTGAGCCATGGACATATCATTTATTGGAGAAAATGACAAGTTTGTGGTCATTTATTTGGATGACATAACAGTGTTCTAACAATCTGATAAAGAATATTATGATCATCTGAAAAGAGTCTTCTTGAAATGCAGAAAATTTGGTCTCTCTTTAAATCCCAAGAAGTTATTATTTTCCATGAAAGAGGGGAAAATGTTGGGGCACATTGTGTCGGATGCGGGGGTAAATATTGATCCAAGCAGGGTAGAAGCTATCCAATATTTGTCACTCCCTAGATCTAAGAAATAAGTTCAATATTTTTTTGGGAAAATTAATTTTCTGAGAAGGTTTGTTTCAAATTTTGCCGAGTTGGTAAAGTTTATCACAAGCATGTTGAGGAAAGGAAATGAAATCAAATGGACCACTGACTCTCGTAAATCTTTTGACCAAATAAAGAAGGCCTTGACTGAAGCACCTATTCTCATTAGTCCTGACTACTCCAAGGAGTTTTTGATTTTCTCTTTTGCTTCATTTAACACAATAACAGTTGTTTTATTGTAGAAAAACGTTGAGGGGTTAGAGCAACCCATTTCCTTTTTTAGTAGGGCACTGAGAGATGTTGAAATAAAGTATGACATCATGGAAAAACAAGCCTATGATTTGGTTAAATCTCTCAAAGCTTTTAGAGTTTATGTGCTACATTCAAAAGTCATTGCATACATCCCTTCAGCTTCTGTGAAGGAGATCCTCATTCATCTTGACATAGACAAAAGAAGGAGCAAGTGGATTGCCAAGATCCTTGAATTTGATCTTGAAATAAAGCCCACCAAATTGGTTAAAGGACAAGGTTTAGCCAGGTTGTTGGTTGAATCTAATTACAAAGCCTTGGGGGTCAATTTCATTAATAGTTATTTAGAGAATCAACAAGTTGATTTGTCTGATCAAGATCCTCAAGTCACACCCCCATTGGTAGGATGCAATTGGTACAAGGACATTATATTTTTCCTATATAAGTTACAGCCTCCTGATGGCATGGAAAAGAGAAAGGTAAGAGCTTTAAAGATCAAGTCAATTAAATATTTTATGATTGATCAAGTCTTATATTGGAAACACCCTTTAGGAGTGCTATTGAGTTGTATAGATCCACAGGAAGACCAAATGATCATGTATGATTTTCATTATAGTTTATGTGGGGGGAATCACTTCTGGAGAACCATAACCTACAATATTCTCATGGCTCTATATTTTTGGCCTAGCCTCTTCACTGATGTTTTTTTTAAAATCAGGGCTTGTGTTAAGTGTCAGAAGTTCTCTGGAAAGTTGTAGATCAAGTCTTTGCCATTGAAGCCTATGGTAGCTTCAAGACCTTTTCAACAATGGGGCCTATATTTTATTGGGGAAATCCACCCTGCTTCAAGTGGTCAGCATAGATGGATCTTGACTATCAAAGACTACCTTACTAAGTGGAGAGAATCTATTCCCACAAGAAATCCTTCCCATAAAGTAATCATTGGTTTTCTTGAGGATATTGTGGCAAGATTTGGTTGTCCAAATAGAATTGTCATTGATAATGCTTCAGATTTAAGGCTGAACCATTGATTAAGTTTTGTGAAAAGTTTGGAATCACATTACTTCACTCTACTCCTTACTACCCCCAAGGTGATGGATTGACAGAGTCCTCTAACAAGATCCTTATTAAGATCATCAAAATACTGTTAGAGGACAACAAGAAGGTATGGGATTCAAATCTTAAATTTTCTTTATGGGCTAACAGAGTGACAAAAAAGAGATCTCTTGGTGTCTCTCCTTTCCATATTATGTATGGAGTTGAGGCCATATTTCCTTCTCAGCTTGCCTTGTCTGTGGAAAAATTCTTCCAAGATTACCAGGGAGAACCAGATGATATGATAAGAAGAATACAAAAGCTGGTAGAAGTGTGGTAGAATAGGGAGAAACTACTGGACAAAGCACATGACCATCAACAAAATATCAAGCAAGATTTTGACAAAAGGGTCAACAAAGAGGATTTACAACTAGGAGATCTAGTACATAAATGGGATGCACCTAGGCAAGATAAAGGCAAGAAAGGTAAATTTGAGGCCTTATGGATTGGCCCCTTGAAAATTTCTGAAGTTTTTGCAAATAACACTTACAAGATGTAGGATTTGGAGGATGCTGAAGTTTTTGGTAGCCCTGTAAATGGGCATTTTCTGAAAAAGTTCTTTACTTAAGCCATGAGTGGCTTCCCATGTCATTGTAAATATCAATTTTATTTTGTTTTGGTTTTAATAAGTGACTCTACAACCCAATACTAAGGAAATACAACTGCAAAAGGAGTTCTTAGAGCCTCACAGGGAGGTCTCTATCCCCCATGGATCCTATATGTTAACACAAGGATTTGCAGATTGTTTCTTAAAAATCTGACAGAAATTGAGGTTTACCCTCAGGAGAATTATGGTGTAAATCATGTGGCATTTTGCCCATGATTTCCACAGGGAAAACAAAAATATTGGAGGCCTAAGCATCTCAAGAACCCTCTCTCCACCTATCACATCTCCCTTCCTGATACCTCCTCTCACCTCTCGACACTTGTCCCACTCACATTACACTTTCCCTTGCCACCACAACCTTGTCCCATCCTCCTCTCCCACAATCACTTCCTTCCACACTGTCGTCGCTCACTCGTTGGGCTATGTGAGTTTTCACCAGGCACCTCGCTCCACATCACCCCTACGCATATGCTATCGGACTTCGACCCACAAATATCGCATTGGTCACAGACAAAGGCCATTCATGGCCTCGAGGCATTAGTGTGGACTCGCAGAAGTCATTGGTACCATCTGAGAACAATTATGGGTGTCAGGTCTAGTCCTAATCGCAATGAAGACAGTTATTGAATATTATGGGCAATAGTTGAGACCTCACCTCATCCCATAAATGGAAAATGTTGCAGAGAGCAACCATGAAGTCATACTTATGATCTGAATCTTCCTTATGGGAAATTTTTCCTGTTAAGCACATAACTATGCCTGGATCGCGTCTGACATAATGAGGTCTTCACAACCTAACAAAACAGGCGCTGACTGAAGGCTTTGAAGGCAGTGATATGATCACATTATTGGTGGTTGCATAATTTTAGTATATATAGGAAGTTTTGATATTTTGTTAAGGTTGAATGATTGAGCTAGGCTCCCTGCTATTGTAATATTTTGATGGAGAACAACTGGTTCTCTGGTTATGTATTTTTTTCTTAGACATATTGGTTAATCTAAGTCAACTTTCTTACTCGATCTTATTTACCTCTGATACTGAGAGAGTTAATGTTTGATTGATTCACATGGATTTTTGTAATTGTATTATGATAAATGTTTGATTATAGTACTGTTATGATTTCTTTCAGCTTCCTTGAAATTTGAATCCAAGAGGACCTTATGTTTAAGTTTTTCCTCCTTAGGCTTCTGGAAAATATAATGTTCATAGAGGACCTCTACACATTTCTCACTAAATATTCCTCCTAATCACCCTTAATACAACTTATTGACTGAAGCTGATTCAACACCTCAATGTTTGGTTCATGCTAGTCCATATTTCTAAGTTAGAACACTGTTATTATTGAGTTTTCTCCATTTGACCTCTCAAAACTCAATTACCTATGACATACAAACTGATGGGTACTGGGCTTACCTTTAATGCAATGTAAAGGTGACTTCTAGTGCTAACACATAGAAATACATAATAACCTATACACTTAAGGGGTAAGGGGGGTAAGGATAGTAACTAGTGGTCCCATTTAAAAATAATCCTTTTCCTCAAGGTTGGAGATGTTGGAAGTTCCATAGAAGGTATGCATGTATCCATGTGGAATCCTATGGCTATGTATCCTTCGATTGTATCAAAAATTCTTGGATCATGCACTCACAGATTTGATGCTCTCATTTTTCAAGGACAATCTTCAGCTACAACCAAATGAAGCCTTGTTTATCCAATTTAGGAAGACTATTTTAAACATGGAAATTAGATCCAACAACTTTTTTAAGCAGGAGACATGAAATACTTTATGGATCTTAGAGTGGCTTAGAAGTGATAATTTGTAAGCCACTGGACCAATACTCTTGAGGATATTATAGGGGCCATAAAACTTTGAAGAAATATTCTGATGGTGGTCTTATTTGAGAGAGGTATGCTTATATGGTTGTAGAAATAGGAACACTTGATCTCCATATTCAAAATGGAATTTAGAGTGATGCTAATTATCTTGTTGCTTCATTGTTTTTTGATCCCTGACCATATTATCTTTGAGAGTGCGAAGAATGTTAGTCTAAGATGTAAGGATTTTGTATATCTCATGTACCTTAGAGACACCGGGTAGGTAAGATAATGTTGATGAGGGATTTTTTCATAGAAAACCTAAAAGGGGGTCATGAGAGTGGTACAAAGATAGGTTGTATTATACCACTATCCTACTAAGGATAAACACTAAACCCATTGGGACTTTCATTATAAAGTAAAGAACCTCAAATATGCTTGCAAACACTAGTTGACCAATTTAGCATGACTATTAGTTTGTGCGTGATAGGAAGTACTAAGATTCAATTAGGTTCCCTAGAGCCTGAATAAGTATTTCTAGAAGTTACCATTGAAAGTGGGGTCATAGTCCATGACATTAGATTGTGGCATACCATGTAGTTTGAAGATTTTATCCATGAAGACTTGAGAAACCATGGAAGGTTTAAAGGGGACTTGGAGGGGAAAAAAATGAGCATATTTGTAAAGGTGATCAACCACAACCATGATGATATATTTATTGTTAGATTTGGGTAACCCCACTATGAATTCCATATAAATATTTATCCATATAGAAGGAAAAATAGGTTAAGGTTGTATTTCACTTGGATTTTTCATTGTTTATCCCTTGTGTCATTGGAAAATATTGCATTCATTCAAAAAAGTACAGGTATCCTTCTTCATGCCCTCCCAAATGAATGAACATTTGATCCATTCATATCTTTTATGAAAGCTATAATGAATATTTTTTAGTGATGCATGGAGTTATGATAGAACAATCGATTTAAAATTGGACTACTTGATAAAAAAATATGCCATTTATAGAGGATCCCATCATTGTGCAAGTGTATCCTATAGATGAATTGGAATCGTGTTGAATGTGTTGGATCAAGCTAGAAATATTGATATCAGTGAACCATTGATTGTGGACGTTATTCACCCAACTATCTATAATGAAGGAGAGTGAAAAGAGGGACCTTTCCTCTTCATATTTTCTAGAGAGATAATATCCTACCACATTTTTCTCTCCCTTCCTATAAATTATCTCATAATCATAGCCTAACATTTTGGTAACCCATTTTTGTTGTTTTACGGATGAAACCCTTGCTCCAAATTATGTTTGAGGCTACAATCATTAGTTTTAATTTGGAATAATTTCCCAAGTGATCCAGGTGGATATCGGTGGTCATCCACCTATTCCAACTTGCTCAAAACAGTCTTCTGGCAACTTACTAGTTTTAGTAGTTTTTTCGGTTCCTAAACTTTTGGGGCCATTTTAAGGGCCTAAATGACATTTTTTTTTTCAGTATTGAAAACCTCAATGATATCCAAAGGATCTGATTGATTCCCTAAAATTAATCTCCTCGAATATACCTTTCCAACAAGCTATCGTGCGCCCAAAATGAAGATTGAATGTCAAAGTTACGCCCCTGAGAAGTTGATACACCAAACTACCCAAAATGGGGTCTAAAATGCTGTTGGATTTTCATCTTCGGGGGTTAGGGTTTTGGATTTTATTTATGTTAAAAATTCCTTTAGAGCCTCATTGTAATCATCTTCATCTTCTTGCAAATGTGAGTAGTTGTCACATCTCTTCTCAGAGATAAGCTGCCACCATTCTAGTGAGTTGTTCACTCTGTATTTCTATAGTTTTGTACATTTCGCTCATTAATATAAATTGTGTATTACTATAGCTACGTGTTTATGGTTTTATCTCTGATATCATTCTATTATATTATTTGACATATGAGATATCTTTGTACATTTATTTATTATATCTTCTCTCTCATTTCGTGCCTAAAATAATCTAGATCAATGGTATCAAAACAGGCTTCTCTTGATTGTTTTTTAGTGCATGCCCCCGACGATGTCCGAGTATTACAAATTGGGTCTCGACATTGTATCTATTGAGGACAATCTCTGTTGCACACCCAAGAAACCCTTCATGGCGAAATAAAAGAAAAATGACAGAGCAGATGATTATATTCATATGTTGCTTGAGCAAGCTCTCACACGACAAAGGGACGACATGATGGAGAATTTTTCCCACATCCTTCAACGATTGTTGATAACAAAAGACATGTATTCATTAAGCGACCACTTTGGAGGCACCTTGACTTTCAAGGTACAAGTTAATTTTTATATTCCCATATTTGAAGGACAGATAGATGCAGATGCCCTAGAAAAATGGTTAAATCTGCTAGAAGGTTATTTCATTGTTCATAATTTCTATGACAAGGAAAATATCACCTTCGCACTCCTTAAGGATCTCCCCAATGTAAAACATTGGTGGGAAACTTACTAGGAGAAAATTTCCATAGAGGAGTCTGGAATATATGGGGCCGAACCCATTTGGGATTTTTTTGTGGATGCGGTCAAGGAACAATATTACCTTGTTGGAAAATATGACGACCAATACATGAGATGGACCACTCTGTGGAAAGAGAGGTGCCAAGCAACGTCAAAGTTCACCAATACATTCCATACCTTGCGCACCAATCTGGGTATCAAATAATTTAAGGTACATTTGGTTCTAAAATACTATGGGGCTCTACACATATATATCCAAATTGAAATGGATTTTTTGGAAGTCTCATCACCAATGTTGCTTATCGATATGTTGTTAGAACAGAGAAGAAATTTGAGCACCAGAACAAGCAAGAGTTCGGGTATGCAAATCCACAACAACCAAAGTATGGTAAAGATGACCCTAACAACCAACCTTTAGAAAACCAATCCAAGCCACATGAAAATAAGGGTAATATAAAGACAAAGAAGGACACTGGAAAATGGTTTGATTTCCACAAAATCCCCTACCACAACATCAATGAATGTTGCTCAAAATAGTCATTAGTGTTTGAGATAAAAGACAATGATCTGAACACTAATTTAGAATCTGATTCAAAAAATACTAGAAGAAGACAAATCATCTACGCAGACGCCACTAATATTTTTGTGATCGCAACAATTCAACCTGAAGAACCAATAGATCATTAAGAGGGGGAGATCCTTTTTCATTCACACATGTGGGTGAAGGGGAACCCATTGCATTTTCTTGTTTATAGTAGAATCCATAAGAACCTCATCTCAACAAAGGTCATCAAACAATTGGGGTTTTCGACAACACCACACCTGCAAACATACAACATCGGGTGGGTTCACCATGGATGAGATATTCATGTCAGCCAATACTGTTGATTGTCATACAACATTCAACCCTTCAAGGATGAGGTATTATGTTATGTTTCCCCACTTGATGTTTGTGATTTTGTTTTGGGAGAGCCATATATGTGGAAGAACCATGTTATTTATGAGTATCGATCTCGTAGCCTCATTGTTACTCCAGGGGAGTCATCTCTACAAGATACCAGAGGTAGTTCCAAATATTGTCCCACCTAAATAGTTCCACAAGACATTATCTCATACTACAAAATTCGTCTTCTTCACAATCTATTCAAAAGGTGAACAAAAGAACACCGCAACCACTGCAGCCTCAGCCTCAGCCTCAACACCTTCCATCCAGTCGAAATAGATTGTAGAAGAGAAAGAAAATATTGTTTCTTCACCTACGATGATGCCTACAAAATGCCCCATCAAGCCAATATACAACAGGTTGGTTGAACAAATTCAACCCCTCCATCAATAGGTTCATGAAAACTTGCCACAAACCAAGCAGCGCAGCTTCTCCAACAAGGCAAACAAGTCACCAAGATTCAGATTCAACAAAAACTATCGTTTCTCCCCCGGGAAATAAACGTAATGGATACCATTGCTTCTTAAGGAGGGAAGATTGATCAAGGTGGATATTGGTGGCCACCCACCTATTCCAACTTGCTCAAAACAGGCTTCTGACAACTTACTATTTTTAGCAGTTTTTGAGTTCCTAAACTTCTGGGGCCATTTTGAGGGCATAAATGAAGTTTTTTTCAAGATCTACCACCTCAATAACAGCCAAAGGCTTTTATTGAGCCCACAAAATGAATTTCCTTGACGATATCTTTTCAATGAGCTATCGTGCTCCCAAAATGGATATTGTATGCCAAAGTTATGCCCCCAGGAAGTTGATACACCAAACTACCCAAAACGAGGTCCACAAAACTATTGGCTTTTCATCTTTTGGTGTTAGGGTTTTGGATTTATTTATGTTAAAAAGGCCTTTAGATCCTCATTTTAATCATATTCATGTTATTGTGAATGTGAGTAGTCGCCACATCTCTTCCCAGATATAAGTTGCCACCATTCTAGCATGTCCTTCACTCTGTATTTCTACAGTTTTGTACATTGCGCTCATTAATATAAATTGTGCATTATTGTATCTCTGTGTTTATGGTTGAATATATGATATAATTATTTTATATTATTGTATATATGATATATTTTTGTACATTTCTTTATTGTATCTTCACTCTCATTTCGTGCTGAAAATAATCTGGATCATCAAGCAAGTAGGAACATTGGATATCCACATGTAAAATGGTTATCATTTCCTTTTTATAGGTGGATTTCCCCAAGTGTTGCTCAAATAATTGTTTACTAGTAAATACCAATGGTAATCCTTCTTGCATGAGAACTATGCCTATTCATTTTCCTAAGGAATCACATTCCAGGACAAAAGTATTAGTTAAGTCATGTAGAGAAAGTATTGGGGTTGTACACATAAAATATTTCAAATCCTACAAGGCTTGATCTACGACTACATTATAAATAAAGAAAATTTCTTTAGTTAGGGAGGGGATTAGTTATTTTTCCATATTTATGGATGAACTTTCTATAGTACAATATGATACCAAGAAATCATCATAAAATTTTAAGAGTCGTAGGGTGGGGCCAATCCTTCATTGGCTCAATTTTCTTTGGGTCCACTCATAAGTCATCATTGTAAATAACAATATAGAGAAAATATTCAGCTTTAGAGACATTGAAAGGAACATTTGGACGTATTGAGGAGTATTTCATGATGAGAAAGTAGTTGTAAGACCTGATTTTCATGGGTAATACGAGATTGCCAAGTTTTGTTGTAAATTAGGATGTCATAAAAAGAATACAAGGACAAAATCATGTATAAAGGGTTGCAATGTGTGATTCACAAGACTCTAGGAGGTGGATGGTGCATTACAAATCCCAAAGGGAATCTCTAATAAATCATAATGGCTTTCATGAGTGTTGAAAGTTGTTTTGGGTATATCAACCTCTTTCATATGAATTTGGCGATATCCTGAATGAAGATAAAGTTTTAAAACAAATTGAGCATCTTTAAGTTCATCCAAAAGATGGTTAATGACTAGAATGGGAAACTTATCCTTGATGGTGATTTTGTTGAGGATACACAAATTAGGACACATGCACCAAGTTCCTTCATTTTTCAATACCATGAAAATAGGGGAGGAATAACGACTAGTACTAGGGTGAATGATGCCTTCAACTAACAATTCTTGAAAAATATTTTTAATTTCATTTTCTAATAAAATGGATGGAGATAAGGGCGAATATTGGGTAGGTGGATACTTGGTATGAGTGGAATATAATGATCATGCACACCATGGGAGAGTAGGAGGCATTGGGGGGTTTCTAGAATTGATTGGTATTTGGATAAGATGAACTGTATGTTGGAATGAATGGGTTGGGAAGGGGTATAAAAAGATTGAATAGTCTGGAATTTGGTGATAATGTGTGAATCTCCCCTTTTAAGGAGTTTTTCCATACAATGTGAATTGACGATCTTGGGATAAGCTACTATGATTTATTGGAATGTGTATTGTTGCTTGTCCTGTTGGAATCTCATGTATAACTCATTTAAATCCATGGTGATGGGGTTTGGCATAAATTGTATGCCATAGTCATTAGGATTGTAGTTTATTGATGAAAATTTACTTAATATTGTGGAAAACACTGCCAGAAAATTGGTTTGACAATTGAATATTGTTCCTATTGTTATAAGATAAATTTGGATAGTCAATTGCTATTTTTTTGGGTTATTTTTATTATTTTTGTTATAAATATTTCATTTATGATGTAAAATTCTTGAATTCTACAAATTCACAATAGAAATAGGTTCTACTTGTCATCTAGTATTTATAGGTGAATAATATTCTATATAACTTTGTAATTGATGATTTTATGCATTGAAGAGTTTGTTGTCTCAAATAGGCTTCCCAATTACCTCCTTCAAACCAATTTGTCCCTTCACCTTTCCTAGACCTAGATTGACAATATATGTGACCAAGATAGGGGGATATAGGCTTGGCTAATATTTATATTTGATCCCTTGGAGTCACTAGGGAATCCTCCCTTATGTTGGAGTTCTTTCATTCACTAAAACATCAGAAGTATCTGTTTAGGTGACAATGGTAGATATTTCCAATTTTTATATAAGATCGGTATCTTGTGGGGGCTTTGCACAAGTAAAAATCTTGTGATAACAGGACCTAATCTCTGTATCCATTCAACACCCAAAACAATTTCGCAACAACCCATTTCAATGGAAAACATCTAGGACGTCAAAGAATAATCACCAATTTAAAGGAACATATTTTCACAACAATCCCCACATTTCATGGAACCCCCACTAGCAATAATAATATGAATCTTGATCATTGCATGGATATAGAAATTGGTATCTTGGGAGACCCATTGGTGAATAATTGCATGGGTGCTACTCCTTTCAATTACGATAATAACTTTATGATGATTGATGTAGCCAATTACATTAAGGGTTTGAGGAGATGAAATATTACTCAAGGAATGTAGGGATATTTGGGGTTCCCCATCTAGTTGATTAGAGGAAGGAATGTTGTCATCTCACTTAGGAAATGGTTATTGAGGGAGAGCATCACCATAATCTTCTCAATTATCCCAAAAAATGGCCATAAAAGGTTTCTTCTCCTTCCATTGGTGCCCAAGACAATATTTGTCATCACAATTGTAGAAAAGGTTTTTTGTTGATGTTTGGCCATTTCAACATGTGTTTAATTTATGGATCTTGAGAGGATGAGAGGGAGGAGAGGGATTGGTGGGAAAGGGATGGGGGTTAAAGGATAGTTTTTCTATTTGAGCATTAACCATCTATTGTTCTTACCTAGCTCATTGACTGTATTGGAGTCAATTGGTAGGGTGAGCCATTAATACTTGAGAAAAAATGTATTCCTTCATAACACTAATAAATCATCCTCGAAAGAAGGTATCAAAAATACATTCAGTGGGGAAAGATTGTTTCTAAAAATAAAATATGTAGTATTCAAATGTACCCAGTTGTTTAATCTTGGTCAAGCAGCCTAAATGATGAGTATTTCTTTTAAAATGTTCATAAATATTGGTGACAATTGAGTCCAAGCAATATAAACTATGTGGGAATTGTTATTCCATTTCCACCATTGCCACTACTCAGGGTATAAATACAATACACCAGAAAAATGTTTCATTAATTGATCAGTGATGATATGCATTGAAAAATAGTGTTCCATTTGAGTGACACAACTAGTTGGGTTAGAGCCATCAAATTCATTCACATCCACTTTAGGAAGGTGTGGATAAAGAACAAAGGGGTTAGGGTGAAACCCCTTGCAATGGGATGATTTGAATCCCTCTTTGGGGAAGGGTTGTTACATGGATTGAGTGGCCATGAATTGAGTAAAAAAGGTGGATATATAGTAAGGTACATTGTCCAATTTGGTTATTTTGGCAGTAACTATAGTAATCTAGTCATTAATTGTAGTAAGGTTTTTATTGGTAATAGCTTGAGCATGGTCAAAATTCCTTCGAAACTCATCACATAGATTTTCCAAGGAAGTAACATGATTTCCATAATATTGGTCTCAGGTGGCCATATTGATCGGGTGCACAAGAAAAAAGTCAATGGAGGTTGGGGATAGGGATATGGGTGTAGTGTAATATGGCTAGTGGATCAACAAAAAAATACTTATGGGAGAGTGGTACCAATGTGATCAAGGTTAATTTCTAGAGTTGAATAGATAGGCATTCAGTAATGGGGTGAGTGGTTGCATGCATAAAAAGGCTTATGAGAGAGGGGGACCACTATGATCAACACAACACAAGAGGTCT